>CADCSW010000067.1:0-18475 GCA_902805455.1 Daldinia concentrica | reverse complement strand
TTTTTATGAGGCTAATCGTCTTAGAGCAAGTAGTCTTTTCAATACTTATGTGACCATTTACCCATTCAATACTCCACAGGGTACGAGCTTCTTAGCACCTAGTTCAGAATCTATCTAAATCTAGAGGTATCCTTTCTCCCATCCAGATAGCCCTCTGTGAATGATTTCGGAGCTCAACCTTCTTCGTTCTCAACCGTGTTGGGATGGATCAACACTGACAACGGACCCCTATAGATAGCGAGCCAAGGGATGAAGGCGCCGAACTGGGCTGGTGAGAAGAGATTAACCTCGAACATTGCTACTGGGTGGGGCCTATTGGCTTATCCCAGAGACGGTATATCCTTAGCTCAGGAACTGTGCACAGGGGTCATTTAGCAAGCAAATCTACTAAAGTTCTCGTCCTACGTTACAAAAGAGGGCGCATGGGAATGAGGGAAGGATAAGTAGGGATCTACACTCTCGTCGGATTCTGCTCAAAGGTCCTTTGCATGCTGCGTCTGGCTTTCATTGTTTTGAAAGTAGTAGATATGGATATCACTAAGGGGTGTAGTCCCGCACATGTTAGTTGACAGCAGCTGTGGACCTCGGTATCGGAAACTCACAAACCACCGCGACGACCATTATCCAGCGGATCCGGAACTCGACATAGGCCTTGCTTGAGAGTATCTTTCGTTGGATTCTTGTAGCTTTTGCCGTCCTCATTCTTCTCATCCGGCAGCGGTGGGGCATTCTCATACCCCTCGAGGGGGGAGACGTACGTGTATTTCCCGCTGAGTAGACCATCGCGCTGGAGTCTCAATATGCTCTTGGCGTTATTATAGGACTTAGGCTCTACGTGGTAATTTGAAGTGCATTTCATAAATTAAGTCCGTCGTACGATGTTAATTCTAGAGTGTCACCTTTTAAATTCGCATAGCGCTACGAATGACGTGCTTCTCCCGCCCGGCGGCATAACCTATCGATTCCGGGAGCGCCGGATGCGACTCCGAGGCTCCCGTTTCACTTCTCTCCACTTAGTGCATGTGCCCTTAAAAAACCGGGAACCGCTCCGGGTTGAAGATGTCCGACGCATCGGCCGTGATTCGCCGTGTGCGTATGGTATTTGTTAAAAATGCTAGAATACGGGCTTAGTGGGATACTGAGGAATGCATTACTTAACTGTCGCAATGTTTTTATCCACCCTGTGAGTAATCTCTTTTCATGGCATATATTTCTAACCACATGCTTATGTCGATCTTTTATTAGTTACACTATTAGGACTATTAGGTACTTAAGGGTGCTTTATTGAAGAGGTGTGCCCGATAATCTCGTATTAACCATTATGAGTAGATCTAGGCCAGATGATCTAGATTGTAGAAACCGCCAGGGTAATAAAAGGGTTTCGAACCTGTTGAGTTTCCGTATGTCATATAGTCGGTGTAGCATCATAAGATAGTCAATGATATCTAACCACCATAAGCCATACACATTGTCTGATTAGAAAATAATGTTTCAGCTTGTTTGTGCGACATAATCTGTGGCGATAATGTTAGATAATAAGGAATATAGGGATAGGATGTTGATCGAATGACAATAGGTGAGATGTAACAAACTTCGTTTCACAGGATGCGCCCAACTAAGCATTCTCACGATCCTGTTCTGGGATTTGGATAGAGAGGTGCTTGGATTTTGATATTACGTCTGCGGGTTCTAGTAATGAATGCGATAAGAGGAGAAAAGTGACAGAATATGATAGTTGAATACTAAAAATGAGAATCTGTCATAAAGCTGCCTCCTAATTATACACTCATGAAATGTCTGACTATAATTTGATGGCACACACGATATTATATTTAGTTGGTCTGGACTAAGAGTATAAATTCACTCTATTCAAGGCCTTAGTACTACCCCATCCTTCTAAACGAATATTCTTCGTTTTCATGTTCCTGTGAGTGACTGGCTTTATGGTTAAGGCGTGTGTTGGGTAGTTAAGGCCGTCTACAATAAGGTTCAAGCATAATTGAAGTATGTACTGAATACGAGAGGTTCTTTATTGGCTTTGGGAAACTCCAGTACCTAATGTATTAGGTATAAGACAAGAGTGAAAAGTGTGGCACATGCTCTAGTGTATATTTACCTGAATTACCTAAGGTAGTGGTTGAACATAAGAGGTCCACACTCATATACTTAATACAAAACTCTATCAACTCCTATAATATCCCTATACGATAGTTTGAAAACTGTTTCTCCACAACTAGAACATTAGAGTTGCATATTTAAGTTATGAATTAAGAACGGCTTTGCACAAAGCTGAAGATATTCATTGCTACATTAAAGCTTCGTCTAATTACTACGTAGACACCCATTCAACCGCATCGTATGGCATTCCTATCGTCAAAGAAATTAAGAATCGATACCCCGGAGTCTTTGAACTTTTAAGAATAATTTCCGAGAGCAAATAAAACCGCCCGAGCACTCTCCGAAATAAACCACAGCCACCCCGGTAGCTTTTTAACTTAACAAGAGGCTTAAATATTATAGACTGTTCTCGCCATCATATTCTATTAGCGCTTGTGGTTTTAATATTGGTTGGGAATAGCTTGCTGATTTGGATTCCTGTTAGACATAACGGCCCGTTGGGTTTGTTTCATGGCGATCGGAATAAGTGGAATCGGTGGCGCCAAACAAAAAATAAACTATTGTATCTATCCGTGTTCTAACTAGTCGTAATATGCGAATCACTTTGCCTGGGCAAACTAGTCTTTAGGCGCGCGCCATTTCTTAGTTCGAGGTTGCCGATAATCGTGTCTACGCCAGAAACAAACAACTACATACACACATATGATATTCTCGGGACCTTAATACGCTATTATAGCCATGTGACGAGAAGAAAAGTTGTAAAACTCTGGAAGTATATGAAATGAAGTTCATGGAACGTGGCAAGGAAATACCACCAAACTACAATACCATATGCTACTGGTCCATCTCTTGGAATAACTTAAGCTCGGTCCATTGCCAGCAGGCATCCTCCGCTTGTCCAAGAGTATCCGGTAGTCCGGGTTTGTGCACATGTCGGCCTAGATCTAGATCTCATCGATACGGCAAGTCAAAGTATACATATTACACCTCTTTGACAGCTGCAACGTGTCTGCTTACGTTGCATATAATGACCCCTCTTAGACGAATGTCTCAGAAAAGACTAGGATAAAACTGATCGTCGATGGATCGCTTGATGAAAGATACGATCCTCTGCCGGGAATAGATATCTACTAAACATACCGACTTATGACCGCTGACCGGTTTCCCGTTGAGATATCTAGAACATATTCGTGAGGTAACTTTAATATTCGGTCACGAAGCTCACGAGGTTGTAAATATGATAGTTCTCCTACATTAGTAAGGAGGCGGCTGGCACAAGGTAGTATAGGTAGTAAGTTTTCTGCAACTACGGGTATGCAGCCGCTGGGAACATCTTTGGATATGGATATGCAGGATTGCAAGGACCCTGGGCGCGGTATCACTTGCATAGAAATTATTGTGATCATACGATCTAAGATCTAGCCGAATATTTGAATGTAGGAATAGAGCCAATAGATCTGTCCCTGAGCCCTACCTGATAGAACCCTACCTAATAGAAGAACGGGACGAACCCCGACTTGTTGTTACTTTCAAAATATGGAAATAGGGGACGAAATCTACCAAGTTGTTGTTAGGTAGTAGATTTGATACTTAGAAGGGTGTTCGAGTAGTTATCAGATAATTTTACCTGTTTGATATTACCTATAAGTGGAGACTCCACCATGAACGTGGGTGAATGTGCCTTGCACAAGCATATGTATATCTGTCAAATATACAGGTAGTTATATGGATACACGTGGTATGATTTATAGTGTAGAAACTACGGTATGAAGTAGATACTGATTATCTATACGAGATCAAAGGCGACGCAGTGTGCCCGTGTCGGTAAGAAGCCTCGTGAGAATTTTTGTAGTTGATACCGGAATATATCGTCCGTGGCGACGTTGCATACATATATGTATATGTATATGTGGATGCGAAGGTGTATGCGAAGGTGTATGCAGATGTATATGCGATGTTCCTATATGTACATGAAGCATCACGGAAGAAAACGGAGAAGAGATTCGATGTGGAAGTGGATATGTGGTTGTACCAAAGTATTATTAGTAAGATGTATTGAAGTCAGCTCGATTACGAAAATGCCTCCTAATCTTCAAGATCTTCAAAAGTACTCGATCTAACTACATAAGCCACAATCCGCCACAAACATAAAAAAAAAAAAATATCAAGCTCTAAAAAAGGCTTCCGTCCTGCCGCTGCCGTCCTCCGTTAGGTACCTCTAACTTAGCTCTGTGGCACATGACTGTCCTACCTAAAACCGTTAGGTTTCAGTGGAGTTATAGCGAGGCTGCAAAGATCTAGGGCATATGTTTGGGGAGAATGCCGACCAATGGAAAAATTGATTGCTACCATTTTACCCAATTACATCAACCGTTTGCATCTAGAACCCTGTTATTATTATTTCCAAAGGAACAAAAGCGAAGGTCATACGATATTTAAAATGTCAGCCTTAATGAATGGCCTGATCTTTATTCTTCTCACCCCACATGACGCATGATTCTAGACCGTCACCCTTGAAAAGATTCCTTTATCGACAAAAAGTCAGGCCACCTTCTTGCCTCCTGGTGCACCGATGACAACAATTTTCCTATTTTTCTCGTTTGAGAGGACTATGAAGACTATGAAGACTATGAAGACTATGAGTACTTGTGACAAAATTTGCAACGCGGCAAATCCCATAGCTCCCATTAGTTCCCATCGGTTTCCATACTTTGACCGCTGCGGCCAGTAACGTTAAAGTGCCAGGTAAAATTTGATAAAGTGCCAACCCATCCACTTTCCACGTGAGATAACAACCCAACCCACACCCACCTAATTTATATTGGGATTAGCTCAAAACCCTAACAATTTCAGAATACTTACCGGTCGCATCCCTAAAGCCACATATTGTAACATAATAATCAATTAAATAATATTGAAGCTATTCCCACGATTAGATTTACTAATTAGTAAATATTTCAATATGTCGTCTATTCAATCTAAGCCTGTAACTCCCCCAAGGCCTCGTACGGCTACTTTACCATTCGAACACCATCTCAACGCATACAATCTATTATTGACCTTGATGATTTTGCCTCCCCAGCCTCGAATCGTACGAATTCACCGATCAAATCCCCAGTCAACAATAGACAGTCCTCCGTGAACGATCCCCGTTACGTCAATACGACTTACAGACACCTTTCGAGACGTATGAGAAGGCCCACAAGGCCTATCGTGCCTTGTTAAAAGAGAGGATTTAATGTACGTATTAAAAAAAGCGTACGGGCTAAGGGACCCAGTGGGGATTCAATAAGAATGGTAAATTTATCTATTATCAATTCGTATGCGATCGCTCGGGGATACAAGAGAAAAGAGGCACTGGGAGAGGCAGCGAGCCTCCCGTATGTGTGTGGGTGCGAATATAAGGCCACGATATCGTATCTCAAGAAGCCAGATAGGTGGTATATTAAGATACAAGAGGCCTCCCACAACCACGATTTACACTCAACCCGGCTAGCGCTGGACACCGACGATATGAACGAAATAGCCTCGATCTCAATACGGCTGTATTACGATTATTGAGGACTGGTCGTTGACTAGCCACCAAATCGCACACTATTTATCGGGGAGTGACCTTAAATTCGACGACCTAGAGCCTCATATAAGATTCGGGCTTGAGGTTGACCCCGACGACCTCTCGATTCGAATCAAAATAGCGATGAATTGTATACGAGGATTCGAGAGGGAAATATTACAGTCACGGCACGGGATGTCTTGAATATTAAACATGAGCTTGTATTCAAGTACGAGGAGCTTACAGACACCCAGCTATTGATAAAAAGCTACAGCGATATAAAGAGGCTCACGATATTGATTACGAGGTCGATAAAAATCCAGTAACTAATAGGGTGACGCGTATTTTGGACCTTTAAATGGTGTCTTAATATGTGGCAACACAATCCCGAGGTCTTATTATTCGATAATACATATAAGGTATGTTGATAGCCTACCCCAATAGCCTTATTTTACACCTTATACTAATTTATATACAACACAGGTCAATCGATTCAATATGCCACTATTAAATCACGGGTATTACTCGTTGCACACCAACTTTCACGTCGCTTTTAGCCTTGCCTCGGGCGAGGCTGAGGCTGATTTTGCGTGGCAGTTAGGTGCCTAAATAGGCTACGGATACGGCACGAGATTCGAGAGCCTACTGTAATATTGAGTGATTTTTCAAGGGCATTTAAAAGGGCTGTAAGCCTGGCGTTTACATCGTCGCCACAGCAACTGTGTGTGTGGCATATTATGAAAAACGTCGCCCACCATATCACTAAAAAGTGGATCAAATCAACGGCAGTAGCAAGTGATTTGTTGCTTGAGGCTGACGAAAACGCACTATTGACGATAAGACGGCCTTAAGCGACGACGACCAGCCTGGCCCAGATCCTCCTCATAAGGGCCTACCAGCGACGAGGGCGACGAGGGTGATGAGGGCGACGAGGACCCTGAGGAGGCTAAAGACAGCCTGAAAGCTGACGAAAATACCGTCAATATTGGGGCTGAAACCTCCCTTTACAGCCCCCAAAAGAGGCTTTTAATATAAAAGAGTGGCCTGATACCCAAGAAGGATTCATGAAAGGCTTGGAAGGCCGTCGTTTACGCAGATACGGAGGAGATATTTTGGGCCACGGGCCTTATTGAAAAGAGATTTCATCGTCAAATACGTGAGTGACACTCTTTTTTCAAGGCAAATCAGGTCGATCTGAGGCCTGAAGACTGTCAGACACGGTTTGCCAGTGTCTATTTTTACTATCCCAATCGCTATTTTGGCTTAAATGCAACAAAATACCACAACACGGCTATTTTGGGTGGGGGTATATGACCATAGCATTTTTGACTTTCAACACCAAAAATCTCACGATATTTTAGGTGGGGCTAGCCAATCACAGGGCTTACACGTCAAAATAAGGTTTTGCCGACCCACAAATTCCCCAATCGGGAAGGCGGTGGGGCGCACAGACCCACATTTTCAATTATTT
Source organism: Daldinia concentrica (assembly GCA_902805455.1). Taxonomy (NCBI): domain Eukaryota; kingdom Fungi; phylum Ascomycota; class Sordariomycetes; order Xylariales; family Hypoxylaceae; genus Daldinia; species Daldinia concentrica. The sequence continues at coordinate 11,333 of CADCSW010000067.1, read as the reverse complement.
TACAAATCTCATATCTTTTCCCTAAAATACTCGTGTTTTTAGGGTCTTTTTACTGATCAATTTTTCGTATAGCGCTTATTAATTATTTGATTCGATATTATCTACCCTGGCGCAGCCAGTACTGTCAGTTTGCTGTATCCCAGATACGTAATTACGGCATAATCGCTACTAGTCGACTCGAGGCAGCACACAGGCACCTAAAACGATATATTAGACACCGTCACTGTAGCCTTGATATATTGCATACTTCAATATATAAGGCCTGTAGATCACAAGGCTGTGTACGAATTAAGGCTCCAGCAGGCCAAGTCTCAAAGCCTCCCTAAATATCGTCAAGTAGGGCTATTTCGCAACGTATTACATCGTATATCCCCGAGGCTTTGAGGCAAATGTGGCGGCAATATAGGCTAGCGCATAAAGACTATATAGCCTGGCGCAATAGCGATATCACCCAATCAGCCTGTAAGGGTTTATTTACGAAACAGTGGGATTTGCCCTGTAAACACGTCTTTTACCCTGTTGCGTGCTGAGAGGGATCGACTGAATCCGGCTAGGCCTTGGGCCCTTGAAATGACTGATATTGGTAGTCACTGGTGGCTTTATTTTGACGGGGCTTTGAATCTAAACGACAAGGAGGCAAGAGATTTAGAGATTCAAGACCCTAAGCTACCCAAGGCCGCAAGCGACGAGAGGCACACCCTGATGGCCTGCCTCTCGAGGCGCTACAGCAAAATTTAAATGAAATCGCCTTTATTGACCCCGAGAGATATGAGTCTAATACAGCCCCAGGGCCTCGTAATCAGCCTTCGAGGCAAGTTGATTACGATAGCCGTCGAATCCCGTCACACGATGAGGCTCCAGCCCCGAGTATAAGGCCTACCCAGCGCCGACGAGGCCGCAAAACCAAGGCTGAAAATCAAGAGGCTGTTATTACTAATTTGACTACGTTGATTCAAAATCAACAAAATCAATTAAATACGATGAGTCAGCAAATAACAGCCTTGGTAACAGTGCCAGCACAGCCGCCTCAACAGCAGTATACACAACAGTATACGATACCCTCATCCCCAGCGCTAGCGCCAGCGAGGCCTGTTATCGCATCTAGCCTCCACGGGTTACAAGGTCAATTACAGGGCTATCAGGGCTATCAGGGCTATCAGGGCTTACAGGGCTATCAACAGTGGTCCTCAAGGCCTTCCCAACAGCCTCAACAGCCTGTAATTCAACGGCAACAGGCACCTGTTGTGCTGTCTCAACGACCTGCAGGGCAGCAAAATGAGTGGCCAAGTCAATATAGCCAATCAGATCAACAGCCCTGGCCACCGTATAACCACCCTAATTGAATATACAGGGCTTATTGAGGCTGTAATAATAGTAGGTAATTGGGAGGCTGATATTACAAATAGCTGCACGAGGTTAGACAAGTAAATATATTGATTTAAAAGCCTGTAATTACGTATTCAATTCAATTAAAAATTAGCCAATAATCAATTATTGGTTATTGGCCGTTTTTATTATTTTTATTATTTTATTCAATTGATTATTATGTTACAATATGTGGCTTTAGGATGCGACCGGTAAGTATTCTGAAATTGTTAGGTTTTGAGCTAATCCCAATATAAATTAGGTGGGTGTGGGTTGGGTTGTTATCTCACGTGGAAAGTGGATGGGTTGGCACTTTATCAAATTTTACCTGGCACTTTAACGTTACTGGGCGCTGCGGCCATCATCGTAGCCCACAATGTCGACAAAATGGTCTTCTGCCTTTCCCCTAGGTCCTCCCAGGTCCTTCATTTTCCCGTTTGCCGCTCCCTAGCACTTGTGGCATTTCTCTAGCTAACGTGGCTATTGTAAGTAGTACAATAGTACCCTGCAATTAAGGTAATTAAGGTAATTGCCCAGGAATTTCTAGGAATTACTAGGAATTATTCGGAGTTTCTATTGGATTACAAAGTCACGATGGCGGTCTACAACGGGTCCTGCCCAGCTACCTGTTGCTACCACGGCGACCTGCCGCCGAGCAATACTTTTAGTTATACGGGTACCGTCCAGTACCGTCCTAGTACCGTACCCAAAGAAAAGGAAAGGGAAAGGAAAGGGTAGTAGGTAGTAGGTAGTAGTATATCGGGATCTCCTTTGGGGTCCGGCTGGCCTGGGGAATTTTATCTGAGCGTCTCCGTTGCTCTGCAGCGTCAGGCCATTAATTCTGGACTGTAACTTGTACCTTGCATCGTCGGGCGGTCTCGGCCATTGTACGCTTCATGTTCTTCATACGCTTCATCGGCAACCCTGGCCCAGTAAGACTTCGTGGGATCTAATTCTTATTCTTTAACGGCCGAATTCTCGAATTCCATCTCATTTCATCCTGATCCCAACTGTCCTAAACATAGATAAGCTAGCCACCCAACCGAACTAAACTACCTAGCTTATTTGTTTATTCTATATCATATCATCCGTTCTTCAATATCGTTTGATCCATTCACCATTGTGGCATTATATCTGATATTTGTGATATCATACCTGTCCATACCTCACTGTCGAGACCCCTATACTACCATTCGTCTATAGTGTTTGTGTGGCTTGCTCGCTTCACCTGGTGGCTTCACACTTACACCCAACCCTTCATACACACCTCTACACACTACATCCGGGCCTGAGGTTACCTAGCTGCAACCGTACCACGATACACGGCAACGGACGTGGCAATTCGCGCCGTCTTTCTTGAAGCTATTCGACTTTAGTCTTTCCGACTTTCATCGTCTATCTCGCCAAGCCCGGACTTCGCATGATAGAGCATCCATCACCTTACAAGGTCTAGCTTTCCGACGACTATCCCGTTTCCCGACTCTCCCCTTCCATCTATAACCATAGCAATCGAGGCATAGTGTCACCAAAGATCTGCTGGTGACCCTTGAATTGTTGTGGGATTCGTCATGGACGCAGGTGTTATGCAGGACATTGACGTTTATCCTGCTGGTAACGACAAGGTATGCTAGACATAGATTGATACGACCTTGGTTGGATCATATAAAGGATAAAAGCCCTAACCTGCCCCAGACCTTTGAGACATTCTTCGATCAATCTACAGACTACTCGCAGCAACTATCATCCATCAGCTTCTGGGACGAACTCGATAGGTCAGCCGAATCAAGTGTTGTGAACTCGGTCCCAACTTCAGGCTCGCACCAGACCCCCAGCACTTCCGCTGACTCGCCAGCCTCAACTGCTTCTCAGAACCTTTCTACCATCTCGCATAAGCACAAGCTTGCCAGACAGGAGCTACCTAAGAAGCGCCAGTGCTCCGATATCAGAAAGTCCAAATTTGCCGAGAACCCATCCACCCTCGACTGTTCTGATTACTGGCTTCGCTTTGATAGTGACAACGAGATCCTCTGTTTGCCGAAACCGAGAAAACAGAACCGTAAGTTGCTACAACTCTTCAAGCAAAGATGGCCTTCGACACATCTCTCAGGATGGTGCTAAAGCATGTTGTTTGAGGTATAGGGCAAGTCTCCGATCCTAGCTCAACCTCGTCCTAGGTCAAGGATTGTCGGGAGATCCGGCAACAATTTCAAAGTGGCTTATCCGCCGTCGTCTACTGCTGATCTGGTCGACGATAGCGCTCTTGATCACGCGCTGTCGGACGAAGACGACTCTCTTCTATGGCCTTGGCCGAGCAACTTACTAAGAACGACTCGGCCCCCATACCTTCTGAAGTACCCCGCGCGAGAGACTTTACTCGACACCGCTAAGCTGGGAGCCGCCGCAGCCTGGCTTTCGCATGGACTACGTGAACGTTAACCCCTTTAACGACCCCGAGCGTCAGAGATTACTGGCCATTGCTATGGGCACTGGGCAAGTCCTCAACAACAAATAGCCGCAAGACAAGCCCCGGAATGGATTTCAGATTTGAAGTTAACCAAAGCCCAACTACTATGAGCGATAGTAAAAGCAACACACCCGAACCTCGCATTAAGCCAACCGCAACACGACCTCAAGCACCAACACGTAACAACTCAATGGATGCTACTGAGAAGTCTAAGGAGAAGCCTAGGAATAGTGACCGGGCGGCACATAACGATATCGAACGAAAGTATCGTACCAATCTGAAGGATAAGATCGCTGAATTACGAGATGCTATTCCGTCTCTACGCGCGATACCTGAAGATGGAGACGACAACGATAACGGTGGCGCATCGAGAACGGCACCTAAAGTAAGCAAGGTGCGTCTGAGTGGAGAGTTATATTAGGTTATAGAGTAAATGGCTAACAATATATAGGGCACCGTCTTGACCAAAGCCACTGAATATATTCACCAACTCGAGCGGAGGAATCGGTCGATGGCACAGAAGAATGAAGAACTCGCTCGCAGGCTACATGCCTTCGAACAGTTGGTTGGCGCCCCTGCACCAAATTGGGCACCCCAAGGATACGGCGCCTCTGTCTTCAACCCTAGAGCCTTTTCTTAAGCGACGACAAGCTCTACTTTATACTCCGTTTACGACTAAAATACATCTTACTACTCACCACTCACCCTTCGTATTAATCAAGTACAACCACTTCAACGACAACTCTAACGACGATGAACGAATATCTTGTTTAAACAACAATACCCGACATTAGCAACCCACCTTGATACAATCTGGGCTTGGTAGTCAGAAAACTTTTGAATCTCATAACGGAATAACATCAACACTGGATACGGACGAATAATCCATCCACCTTTCTGAGTCGCCTTCACCTACCACCAAAATACCTACCACACACGTATATATATATACCTCAACCAGTATGAGAATACATCGGAGTCCGGTAAATAACACGGTCGGGTTGCACGTTGGGCGTTCTAGAAAAAAACTTTGAATTTTTCAATTTTGGGGGAGAAAGCATCTAGGGGGATAGATGAAACAGGTCTTATACTGGGATAGTTGCTACTCAAGCACAACTATGGCGTTTTGGGGAACAGGAATTGGCAAATTTCACAAGTCTGTTAGGTGTATATCCTACGGCCTATGGGGAAATGGAGAGCGAAAGGAAAAGGAATCAATTTAGGTTTTACCCCTTACTGCCTACTCAGGATAAGAGTCTGGCTGGGTGACTCGAGAGGAGCGGCGCCAGCGAGTTTTTTTTGCAATCTACAAGTTCTACTATAGTGATACCTAACTTACCCTCCTACGGGAGGCGAAGCGCATTCGGAAACCTTTTTTTCCAAGTTAATAATAGATTTCGGCCCCAGGCTGATACTTTCTGCGCGCAATTTCTCCTCTCTCTTGCACGTCTTACATCAGAAATGAGTGAATTTCGCTAGTAAGCTTCTTCCCCGGATGTCGTATGTTTATCGTATGATGCTTTACTTGGCACCGAGGCACGCGCCTCGCCGCTGGCTAACGGCAACTGTTGGGACATAGGTACGAATACGATTATTTGGAACTGTTTCATTAACCTGGTATCGTTAAAGTATCAAGGCGGTATTGCTCGAGAATGGGAATAAGTGCGGTCGATTTCTAATCAACACGGGATCAATTAGGTTTCGTCGGCTGTGAGGTGGCGCCTCCTATTCTCGGCTCTCATGGTTAGGCTTTTTTATTGCCACCTTTCTATGGTAGAAGGCGAAAATGAGATATGTATGATGATATCTGTCATGATATAGGTCCAACTGGTTAAGTTTACTATAATTGAGGTATATTTTCACAATAGACTGCTGGGGAATCGTCTATAGAATAGATGTATACGCCGTGTAATGCGTGGCATTTCATAATATACTTCCTAAAAGCATGTCATGCCTTTGATATCCAGTCGTCTCAGGCTTCTCGGGCGATGATTTTCCAAAAGTAGTCTTTTATACAATTCATGAGTGTCTTTTAGTCTCTTAATGCCTCGATGTCGTCAACTTCCTTAACCGCCTCTGTAGTTAGGTTAAGGGGCTATCATCACCCACACATATGCTGTCTTCGATGCGAATGCCCATACCCGGAAGGCTTTGGGCCACCTCTCATCATCGGGCACGTAGATGCCGGGTTCGATCGTGACGCAGTGGCCTTCTTTCAGGACCACGTTCCGTGGGTATCCAGGAACATCGTGGACATCAAGGCCGACGTAGTGACCAACGTGATGAGGGAATAGGGTTCCCATAGCATCTCCACTTAGGTCGAAGCTAAGCTGTTGTAGCTGGTCACGAAGGGCATTCTCCGTGATCAGGTGCAACTTGTCGAGAGTGACATTGGCACTAGCGCGACAGAGCGAGATAGATGATCGCTGTGCGCGAAGTATAGCATTATATAAGTCCTTCTGCGGTTCGCTGAATTTCCCGATACAGGCCATGTCCGTGTTATGTCGGTAATGTATGTTCCGTATTCACCACCGAGTCCACGAGAACGAACTCTGAGTCGTTTAATATACCATTGTTTAGGACGTAGTGGATGAGTGTCGCCTTTGGCCCTCCGGCTACCACGGGGATGTAAGCATGTCCATCTAGACCGGACGTTTGGTACTGATACTCAGGAATGAAGCTAACTCCTTTTCATACTTCCACGGCCGCCGCATAGCTTCTGTCAGCACCCGGCCAGACACTTGCCCCGCGCGCCGCATGTTGGCTATTTCGGCTGGCGACTTGATGGCACGGAGAACGTTGATATGCGACCTTAAGGGTGATATACTCGCATTAGGAGCTGCTGAACGTAAGAGATTGGCTAATTTCGTAGACGCCCCATTTTGCGACAATTCAGCATCCGTGAATATTGTCTTAGCACCATCTAGCACCGAGGCCAATGTTCTGTCTACTTGCTTAATATCATCCGCTTCGTCCGCATTCCATACGTCTCTCGCAGCATGAACTCCACTCCAAGGACCGCTCCATTGCTCTGCTCTTGGGTCTTTCGACCTGCAGTATAAGTGAAACGTGTAATCGCCGAGCTCATCGCCAGTCCTCCTCAATACGGCTAGAGATTCAGGCTCGGAGAAGCCAGTGAGATAGAGGAAGTTGGACTCTTGGCGGAAGGCGAAGAAAACGGCACCGGATCGGTATTTGAGGGTTGCAGCGGGGAGAAGGACGGCGGAGTTTGGAGGTAAGGAGTGGCAAAGGGCGGCTCGACGGTCATGATATTCTTGTGCGGTTATACCCGGCGTGAGTTCACCAGCTGCGAGGATATGAGGATGTGTTTCGTGGACAGGTTGGCCGAAGAGGAGCTCAGAGGCAGGGACGGATGTGTGATAGTTGTGCGCAGATCTTAGTCTACGTCTTAAGATTGTACAACTGAGGGCGTATTCGAGAATCGTGGGGAAGAGGGTATTGTTGTTGTTGATATGGATCGTGAGCGTTGTAACTGTGGGGAGGAAAGCTTTGAGTGTGGTTTAAGGTAGCGCTCGAGTTGCCATAATTGCTGTTGACGAAACTTCATCTTTGGAATCCTTGGAATACTGTAGCCAATTGCATCATCGGAACTACTTGAGTACTACCCAATGGGGTAATATGAGAATATTAAGGTTCAATTATTCCTGTACTAGGACAAAGCCTTGATTTTTAGAAAGATGCTGCTTTTCTATATGTTAGGTATCTCTAAAGGTTGAATTTGCTTGGTGCACCTTAACCCAATCTTGATGTTGTAATTCGGAAAGTTTTTGGAGCAATCAGAAGGTGTTAATTATCTAAATTCTAACTGGCTCTGCTGCCCTGCTGCCTTATGTATGTAGTAGGGTGGTCTAAGATAGTGGTTCATGGCGGGAGCTGGTGGGGCTAAGCTGAAAAGAATGTAAGTAATGTAACTAACTAACTATACTAACAAAACTAAATTACGGTTGCTGTGCAAATCTATAGTGGGGGCTAACAGTGATGTCAAATGGCCCGTGCGCAGCCCTTGTTGTTGATTCGTAAATTGTTAGTGCTAGCGCGGAATTACCAGTCACGCCTCAAAAAGCTTGGGACTGAATTTCACCTACTGAATTGCCCACTACCAGCCAGAGCTTAACTTGGGGACTCGACTTCAACCCTCATACACGTAGGATTACTGGTCATTCTCGCGTCTCTTAAATCACTGAATTTTCCAAGATTATTTAATTTCCTTCAACTCGCCTCAATGGCCTACTAACATCTAAAGTTTTGTCGTGTTGTGCTCATCGGATTCACCGTGTTGTGCCACGATTCGTCGCGTGGAAACTCGGACTTAAAAATATACTTTAGCACATACCTTAAGGCACAACTAAAAGAACAACCACCTATTCTAGGTCGAACCCGATCAAAACGAAGAACGAGTCAGCTTGTGGTTGTTAACCCCAAGACTCAAAGACCCGAAGACAATTCGATCGCCACCAATAATAACATTGTATTTATTGGTCAGCACAGTCCTGGCCTACGAACCGTTTGACCTTTGTCAAATCCTTAGCATTGAGTAGTCGACATTTATATGGCAGCCGTATCTTTATCACCCACACCCGTACCTCGATCCGTCATGTCTAGTAGACGAGTTCCTTTGTCTACGAACCAGAATGTGGCCAATTCTCTGCGTAGCACCTCTCGGCAAGCAAAAACGCACCATAGCTCAGATACAACGGGAAGAACAATATGGCCAACCACCTCCGGCCAAGAAGCAAATCGTCGAGGGTGGTTCCCAACGATTACTTCCATCTCAGCAGCAGCGGGCTTCTAAGAGTCAGATCCCTATACAGACACGTCGCAATGCAAATACCTACGAAAGCAAGTTGGCAAGGGAGAGAGCAGGTCATTCTCACCATCAACGCTCCCAACAACCGGCACCTGTTTCTCTTGGATATACAGAGAAAGACGTCGAGGAGATTCAGATATGGCAGCAGCACCACCGAGCCAGATTCCCTAAGCTTGTTTTCTATTTCGAGAAGGTCCCTAACGATGCTCATAAGAAGCTTGCAAAACAAATTGCTGCCTTAGGTGCTGTAAGTAGACAAGAGTGTTTCTACGTTAGATGCTTCGGTTTGCTTACATTGCTTTTATACAGCGTGAGGCAGCCTTTTTCTCCATCGACATCACCCATGTCGTAACAACTCGGCCTATTCCATCCGAGAAGAGTGTAAGCCGTCAAGAAGAGGACGCAACTGCCGAGAAGCACCAAGACCATATACATGAGCAGGAACAAGAACAAGAACAGGGCCAGGAACAAGAGGAGGTCAAGACCATCAACCTTCATTGTTAACCCGACTGTCAGAGGCCTCCACTAAACGAAGAGCTTTTGATAGAGATGCCCGAACACAGAAAATGTCGTCGCATGTTCAAGTCGGCTCACTAAATCAGCCGAAGCGTAGCGCAGATGTCTTACTGCGTGCTAGGGAGATGGGAAAAAAGATCTGGTCTTTGGATAAGTTGCAGCGAATGATGGCATTGCTCCTTGAGACAGATCCATACGTTAGCGTTGAGATTGCGTATGGAGCTCGCAAAGCAAGAGAACCCGAACCTCGAACTACTGAAGATCGTAACCTGCCATCTTCTCCACAATGAGCGAGTCAACGGACCATCTGACCAGAGACCCAGCCGCGAATGGTCAGGAGCTACATTACTTTAAGGTCCATACATATATGTCTATGACGTTGAGGAGAAGCAAAAGCCTATCATGGTCAGAGAGTATAAGAAGGTTGCCGAGAAGGCAAGGGCGACTGGCCCCAGTTCCGTACCGCTGCTGCATTGGGACGATGTCCGTTTATTAACGAGCACGAACCGAGAGATCCCCGACCTGAACTCCAAGCTGAAAGTCCAGGTGACCAGAGCTGTCACTGAGACTAAGCCTACTCTCAATCCTTCAAGATGGAACCTCCGAAACCCGTAACTGGAAAGCGATCGTTATGTGAGATGGAAAATGGTCATTCCGTGGCTCTAGTGTCGCCTCCATGGACCTGTCCAACTCGTCTAAGTTACCCGTCGGCCAGATTGCGGAATCACGCTCTAATGCGTTTACCGGTCGTGCTGCTAGCTCTCTTTGGTGGCGAGCCAGTTGCATCCGGAGTTCAACCTCGAACATAACGTCCGCAATCCGATCCCAGATGATCTCCACCGCAACAACACCAGGTCTCATAACTGGTCTAAGCAAAGAAGTCCACGGCCTTCAGCGCCAGGTCCTGAAACGCAACAGTACTGCGACTTCTCAGGATTTGAGCTCGCCGGAATGCCGAGATAAACCCGCGAGATGATGCTCCAGTCAAGCGGACTTTCCCTATGAGTCGTACATCGAGTCGAAAGTTAGATTTTGTCGATGAAGATGCTACCGATAAAGACTCCCAAGAAGGATCTAAGCAGAAGGTCGTTCCGCGCGCAGAAAAGCGAGAATCGTCGCAGTCGAAGAAAAGCGAGCCTGCCAGGTTATTGTGAGAACTGCGCAGATAAATACGCTGATTTTGATGAGGTATGTCCTTTCCTAAACATTAATAGCTCTAATACGTCGGGTACTAACGATTTATATAGCATATCCTATCCAAAAGCATCGCAAATTTGCTGATGATGATCGCAACTGGGTCGACTTGGATGACCTCCTTGTCCAGCTTCAGCGAATGCCTAAGCGCAAGTCTTTCTCGTCTTGGGCTCCTTCTTCCAAGAATACGATGAGGTTTACTAGTTTACCTCAACTCAAGCCCACTCATTTCTGCTAGCAGATGCAGATTTTCCCCGATACTCCGCAGTTCTATAAGCTGTGCTTACTAGCCGATCATTCACAACTAGGGAATACACCATACTTCGATCCTACTTCTAATTTTGACCCGTCTTTTCTACGGCATTGCGGTGCGACGATACCCATTTTGACCCTTATTCGGCTAGAACGATGGAGCCTAGTACGCTTTTCCATACGTCATGGAAAGGACATGATATGGCATGGAATGGAGTCTTAGCATTTGGTTCTTTTCGCATCCACTCGCCAGACATCTTTTTTTTATGCATTGTTGGCGAAGGGCGGCTTTGTTTTCTATTTCCAAATATTTTCATCGGTCTAGCGGCCTAAACGCCAGCCTTCACGGGTGTCTAGGGTTCCGGTATGGTCGGTGCTTGACGGCAACCTGAGTGGCGGCTGGAACGACATTAAAACGATAGTATTCGATATTAACGAAGCGAACGGTGTAAATATGGTCACTAGGTCGTATATATAGGTAGTAGTCTATAAGACGAAGAGTTGTGCAAATCTAAAACCTCCCAATCTCTTCTAGTCGATCAGCTCGACAATCTCTTGACTTGGTTCCCCTTAGCTACGGCGATGGTGACTTAGTTGCCTTACTACACTCGGTACGTAATACTTTGGTATGTCCTCTCCTCCTGATTTATGTACTTTCAACTTATTACTGTGTTTAACGTCAGCAACGAGATATATGTGGCTGGGTGTGGCGAG
>CADCSW010000065.1:0-13270 GCA_902805455.1 Daldinia concentrica | reverse complement strand
AAAATACCGTATAAAATTGCATTTATCAAATTTTTACTATATAACACACATTTAAAAAAAAACCGGAATTTATCCTTAAAAATATTATAAGTTTTACTTATATAATTATTTTTATTATTTTAAACTTTTTTAAAATAACTTATAATAATTAAAAAATATATTTTGTTAAAAATTTATATTAAAAAAACGTTATAATATATTTATATTTATTAATTACCAATTAATATAAAAGTTTATTTTATTAAATTATTTGCCAATATAAATAATAAAGTTATATAAGAAAAAAAATCGTAACCTTTTATAAACTAATTTCTTTCGCTTATTTTAACGCTTGGAAAAATTGCTATTATTATGTAAAAACTATTTAATAACGGTTTAAATAATTTAAATACATTTCTTAATACCGTTATAAAAACTTACTTTTATATAAAATTAATGTTATATATAAAATTATATTCCAATTATTTTATATATGTAAAGGTATTATATAAAACGTTAATTTATAAAAGTAAGTTAAAAAAAAAGCGCAATAGTTTTTTATAAAACCGAAAAATAAAAAATATTACTTATTAATTAAATATTATTTTAATATAAATAATTTGGTATTTTTTAAAAAAGTTGGTTAAGTTATGTTATAATATAAGTTAAAGATAAATTATATAATAAAGGTAATGGTTAAAAAGGAAAGTAAATAATAATTTTTAATTATTAAATTATAAATAAAATATTAAAAATTAATAAAAAGTTATTAAAGGCGTAAGGTAAAAAAAACACTACGTATAAAATGGGTAATATATATTAAAAATGGAAAAAAAATAGTTTAATTAAAGTTATATTAAAAAATAAAGTTTACTTTTATATATTTATTATAACCAGCGTTTATAAGTTAAAATTGCCGATTATTATTATAATATAATATATATATAAATTTATATATTAAGATAAATTAATTTTTATCAATATTATATATAAATATTTTTATACTAACGCATCCGGTTATTTCCTTAATTATTTTTTGGTGTTTAATATATATATGTAATAATTTACGTAACGTTATAAAATTAATAAATGCTTTTATATAATTAATATTATACTTTTTTATATAAACGCTTTTATTATTGTACGTTTTATAATCTCATGTATATTTATTTTAATAACGTTACAAAATTATTTATCGTAAATCTTTTAAATTATTCTTAATATTTATTTATAGTTTTTCAGATATACGTATATTTATTAAGTTTTTTATTAATATTTTAAAATCTAATAACGTAAATAATACTTATATTACTTTTTTACTTAAAATAATTATTTATAAATAATTAACTTTCATCTACTTTTATAATTAAATTATTATATAAAAATAAGTTTTTAATTAAAAATTAACTTAAAATTTAAGTAATTTGTTTTTATTTTTTATTTTATTACGTTATTATTAATGGTATAAGCTTAAACTTACGCCGAACTTTTTACTTATAAATTTTAAAATATTATTAAGAATATAAGTAATATAAAGAATAAAAATATAAAAAATAAAAGGTTTAAATTGGAATATTATAAGAATATTTCGTAAGGGTTATATATAAATAAAAGGTTATTTATTATAAATAATATAAATATTTTTGTAAAAAAGAATTTGTTAATATTGCGTATATTATTACAATAATTTTTTCAGAATTATTATAATAATGATTTTTTAACTTTATTAATTTATATTATTAAATATTTAACAATATTAATTAATATTAATAAATATATACGTAATATAATAATAAAATAAGTAATAAATAAATTAAATACGATAAAACTAATATAATATTAATGTTTAAAAAAAGAATTATTTATTATAAAGAATAAAGAGAATTTGTTTTATATAATGTATAATATAAAAATATATCTTCTTTTAAATTAAAGACATATAACGTTATAATACGTTTATATAGTCATTTAACCATTAATTATATCGCTTTTAATAACATAATATTTATTATAATTATTAAAATCTTTATATTTACGTTTATTATAATATCATTTTTTATTTATTAATAATATTACAATTAAAAATTTACTATTATTTTATCATTTCGTTATACTTTTCTTTAAGTTTTTAATACTTTTACCAACTTAATTAAAAATAATAATAATAACAATAATAACATTAATAATTTTATTTTTAAACCGTTCTTAATTTTTAAAACTTTTAAATTATTTAATTAAAAGATTTAATAAATTTTTTAAACAATAAAATATTAATAAATAATTAATATTATAAAATTATATTTTTACTTTATTAATTTATAAATAATTTAAATATTAATAATATATTGTATTTTTAATAATTAAAATTTTTAACTATTTAATTAATTTATTATTTACTTTTTTTAATGATATAACTTTTTTAATCGGTATATCCGTTAAATAATTATTAATAAAAGTTTTAAATATTATTTAAACCAATAATATCATACGCCAATTATATTTAAAATTAAAACAATAATAATGTATTTTTTATTTACGTAAATATTTATTAAAATATTTTAATTAAATAAATTATATTTTATTTATAAAATTACAACGTATTAAAAACTTAATCGTTTAAAACCTTCGATTACGTAAATAAAATTCCTTATTGTATTTACAAAAGTATTTTAAATCTTTTAAATTTTCCTTTTTATATTAATATATAATTGTTTTTAATTATTAATTAATTTTAAACTAATTTGGTAATAATTATAGCAATTATTTATTTTTATAATAAAATAATATTTATTTTAAAAGTTTAATTTTATCGTTTTAAAGTTAAAAATAAAAATATTTTTTTCGATTATTAAAAACGTTTAATTAAAAATTTACCGTATTTAAAAGAATATAATAATGAAATTTGCTAAAAGATTTAAAATGTAAAATAAATAATAATGGTTAATAAATAATATTAATAATATAAATAAATAAACGGTATTTTTTAATTAATCTCGTTTATATTTATAATATCTTTTAAATAATTTAATTAAATTAAATTTGTAAAAACTAATTAAATTACGTTTTTTACATATTAAATATAACAATATAATATCCTTTTTTATATCTTTTAATTTAAAATTTATTTAAATTAATATTCGTATAATCTTTATATTTTTCTTTTAATTTTTATAAGTATTTTAATTACAATTTAAATTTTTAATTATCAATTTTTTTATAATTGTTTTTTTTTTAATTTAAAGTTTATAAAATTTAATACTTTAATAGTTTATATAAATAATTTTAATTTATTTTTTTATTATATTTTTTATATTTCGTTTCTTTTAAAATATTTTATAATATATTTATTAATACTTAAAATTTTATTAATTAAATAAGGTTTAATAATTATATTATAATTAACATTTTTAAAAATATATTTATATATTTTAAAGATATTATATAAAATATAAAATTATTAAGTTTTAAAAACTTTTATTTTATTTTATACCCATTTCGTTAATTATTTTTTTATGTTATTACTTAACGTTTTTCGGTAATAGTTCAACGATATAATTTATATCCATTGATTTTCGTTTAATTATTTAAATACATATAATAAATAGATTTCTTTTCGTATTAATTCCTTTTTAATTTAAAACTTTCCATAATAAAGTAATTAATTATTTCTATTAAAAAAATGGAATAACAGTTATAAATAATTTTATAAAAATTAAACTTATTAACTTATATTATTACATTTAAATATTAAATTTATTTTTTATTAATATTATTAATTATTTTTATAAATTTAAATTTAATCGGTTTATAATTAACTATTATTTATCTTTATACTTATAAAAAAATAAAATAATTTTACAACTTTTTTAGTCTCGAATTTTATATAAACTTTTATAATTTAAATTTTAAATTTTAAATCTTCATTTAAATTATTACTAAATAATTTTTATATAATAATAGTAATTTTTTTAAACGTTGGAATAAACGAAAGAAATTAATTTATAAAAGGTTATAATTTCTTTTTTTAAATAATTTTATTACTTATACCGGCAAATAATTTAATAAAATAAATTTTTATACCAATTAATAATTAATAAATATAAATATATTATAACATTTCTTTAATATTAAATTTTAATAAATATATCCTAACTATTATAAACCATTTTAAAAAAACTAAAATAATAAAAATAATTATACAAATAAAATTTATAATATTTTTAAAAATAAATTCAGTTTTTCTTAAATATATATTATACAATAAAATTTAATAAAACCAATTTTATACGATATTTTCCTATCTTTATAAAAAAAACAATTATATATTTTTTTTTATATAATATATTTTAATATTAATACTTTACAAATATATATTAACCATAAAATAATATTTTATTAAAATAAAATAAAATATAATATTATTAAATTAAATATTTATTTTTTATAATATTAAATTAAAAAAATTAAAAGAAAATTAAATTTAAAAATATTATAAATTATATTTAATAAATTATTATTATAACATATTTTTAAATAAAATTTTAAAGAAATAATAACTTATTTACAATTATTTATTAAATATATTATATCGTTTCCTATTATAATATACCTTATTTTTTTATTATATTAATTTGAAAATTTAATAAATAAGTTTTATACTTTTAATAAATATTTATAAAATTTAAAAAATATATAATAATATATAATATAAAAAAAATAATAAAATATTAATTAATATTATATAAAACAAAAATATTATTATATTAATAAAATTAGAAAATACAGTTAAAAATATTATAAAATGGAAAATAACGTTATTAAATATATGAAAAAAAAATATTAATTTATTAAACACTTTAAAAAGAATAAAAAAGTTAAGATTAATAAAAAATTAAAAGGAATAAAATAGAAAATATATTACATTTTTTTTAATTAATTATAAAATATCGAAAAAAAAGCTTAAAATTTAATAATAATAAAAATAATATTTAAACTTTTAAAACGGAAAAAAGTAAAAATTAAATAATTTTTAACCGTTATATATTTGGCAAATTAAATATATTAATACCAAATTACCTTTTATTATTTTTTTATTAAAAAGATTAAAAATAATATTTTATTTATTTTAAATTAATATGTTAAAAACGTTTTTTTAAAGATTATTCTTAATATAAACGTAATACAAATATTTATTATAAAAAAAAATAATATTAAACCTTTATACAAAGAATTTTCTAAACGTAAATTAAAATTAAATAATAATTAAAATAAATAAAATAAATATTTAATTTAATAATAAATTTTTAATTAAATTTTTGAAAATAATTACAGTTAATATTTTATTTAAATTAATTAATTTTTATATATGATAAAATTAAATATTTTATTTTTTTATATTTTAAAAAATATAAATTATTTAAAAATATATTTAAATAATATTATTAATTAGTTAATTAGAAAAATTACAATAATAGTAGCAGTAATATATAAAAAAATATCCATAGTTTTATTTCGATAATATAATTTATTTTAATAAAATTAAATTATAATATTTATATTTTCAGTTTAATTATTTATTTATAAATAAATTATATAATCTTTTAAATAAAGTTGGTTATAATATTAATATTAATAATATTAAAAAATTAATAAATTTTAATACTATTATTAAGTAAAAATAAAATTTTTAAAAGTTTAATTTAATTTAAAAATTTAAATATAAATTTTAATTATAAAGGTAATTATTAATATTATATATTTTAATAAATAACCAATATTATATATAGTTGATATAATTACAGATTTTTAAGTGATAAGATTATAAAAATTATTTTAATTAAAAAATATGGAAAATTTTAAAATATTAAATAAATATATATTTTTAAACCTTTTAATATTATTATTATTTATAATATTAATATTAACTTTAATAATATTAAATTTAAAAATAAAACCTATATTATAAACGTTATTTATTATTAAATCTTTATAAAATTTATTAATTTATTAGTAAAGTTAAAAGAATATTATAACTTTATATATAAAATTTATAAAATTATAATTTAATTAAATTTTAAGGTTTTAATTTAAAAATATTTCGATTTTAAATGATAATTAAAGTAATTAATAATATAATTAATTTAAATAATTTTATATTTATTTTTTTAATTTTTAATATTTATTTAAAAATTAATATAAATTTATTATTAATTTTTATATAAATTTAAAAGGTATAAATAATTTAAAAGATAATAATAAAAATTAAAAAAATTAAAATATAATATTTAATAAAAAATGTTTTAAATATAAGGAATAGTTTTAATAATTAAAAAATATTATTTATAATATTTTTGATAGGAAATAAAATTTTGGTTTATTGAGAAAAAAGAAGATGGAAAAGTTTTTTAAAGTTATTATAATTATTAATAAAAATATAATTATTATTATTAATATTTTTAATAATATATTTATATTTAAAAATATATATATAAAATTTTACGTTAATTTAAAGAAGAATTTTATAAAAGAAAAAATTTTTATAATTAAATTATTTAAATTTATAATTAATTTAAACGATTATAAATTTATTTTGGAAAAAAATTTTATATATATTAATAATTTCTTATATATTATTTTATTATATTTTATCTTTAAAAAGTAAGATAATTTTAATTTAGTATTAAAATTATAAATTAATAAAAAAATAATTGCGTTAGGAAAATTTTATAAAGTTTTTAATGTAAATAAATTAAATATTTTATTTAAAGAAAATATTTTATTATTTAAAATATATAATATAATAATATATTAAAGTATAATAATATTTAAATTATAAATAATTTAAAAAATTAAAGTTAAAAATATTTTTACATTATATAAAAAATTACAATTAATAATTTAAAAATATAATAATTTTAACAAAGAATTTATTATAATATATATATTTATTATTTAAAAAATTAATTAATATTTTATTTTATTGTTAGTTTTTATATTTTAATATTAAAAAATAAAAGTTATAATTAAAAATATTATTATAATTTATATTTAATTAAAAATATTAATATAAAGGAAAATTTATATATATTTATTAATAAAATTAAAAAATAAATATTTTAAAAAAATATTATTATATATTATTAAACTATTATATAATTTTGCAGAATTAAATATATATTAATTTAAAATTTATTTATATTATTATTAAAAAAAAATTATATATAAAATTATTAATCTTTAATTTTTATTTATTAATTATAAACTTAAAACCTTTTAAATTAATTGATTTATAAATAAATAATATTTTTATTATTAATATTATAAAATTTTTAACTATTAAAAATAAGATATTAATTAAGGTAAGAATTAAAATATATTTTTAAAAGATATTAAATAAAAAAATTAAAGATTTTAATAATTTATAAATTATTATTTATAATAAAAATTATAAAATTATTATAATATAAAAAAATTAAATTAAAAAAAAAATTTAAACTTATAAATAATTAATTATTAAATATAATTAAAAAATTTATAAAATAAACGGCTTAAAGAATATATATTGTAGCCATTTATTAATCTAAAACCATTTTTAATTACTTTATAATAATTTAATATATTAATTTTAAATTTAAAAAAATAAAGATTTTTAATATTAAAATTAAATAATAAATGAATAATTAAACATAAAAACTAAAATATATTAAATTAAATTTATAAAACTTACGTATATACGTTTTCATTAATAAATCATTTATAAATAATAAAAATTTAAATTTATAAATTAAATATATTATTATTTTAAAAAATAAAAAAACTATTAATTAAAATAATAAAATTTACATTATTAAAAATATTATTTATTAATTATCTATTAAATATAAATAAATAACTTATAATATACTCGTTAATAAAATTTACAAAATAATTTAAAACTTTAATATTAATTATATTATTCATTACATAATTAACATTATTTTTAAACGTTTATTTTTATTTAAAATTTCTTTTATTTTATATATTAATTCTTTTTCTTTATATTAATATTTAATATAAATAAATAATATTAATAAAAAAAGGTTAATAATTAATTTAATAACGTTAAAATAATTATATAAAAATTGGAAAATAAATAATATTTATTAAATATATAATATTTATAACCTTATAAACGTTATAACAAAAGTTACTTTAAATAAAATAATAAAAAATTTAATAAAAAATAATTAAATTAATTTACAATTAAAAAGATAAATAAAATATAAAAAAAATAATAAGTTTATAATCAATTAATTATAAAAAAAAAAAAATAAATAATAATTAAATAATTTATAAACATATTATAACATTTTACATTTTTAATTAAAAAAAAATCGTATTTATATACCGTACATTATATAAAAAACAAATTTCCCTCGTTTTTTCACCATAAATAATTCCCCTTTTAAATATTAATATTACACTAGTTTTATTACACTTAATTTACTTATTACTTATTTTATTATTATTTTTTTACATACGTATTTACCAATAATAAATATATTATAACGTTTTATATTTTTAATTAAAAAAAGATTATATTTATATATTATATATTATATAAAAAATAAATTCCCTTTATTTTTTTATAATAAATAATTTTTTCTTTAAATATTAATATTATATTAATTTTATTACAATTGATTTATTTATTATTTGTTTATTATTATCTTTTTACGTACGTATTTACCAATATATATAAATTAAATAATATATAAAGTTTTTTATTAATTATATTTAAATTTAAAAGTAATATTTTATTTATATATATAAATAAATAAAAACTAATTTAAATTATATTTATTATTATATTAATATAAAATTTAAATATTATATTTAAATTATATATAATATATAATAAAATTTTATAATTAAAATATTTTATTAAAAGGTAATAAAATATAAATTAATAAAAATATTCTTTTAAAAAAATATTATTAATAATAATTTTATTAATTATATAAAAAAGATTTATTATTTATTTTTATTAAATAATAAAAACGTTTTATTATTAAAATAATTTAATTAATAAATATAAATAAAAATAAAATTTTTTTTATTAAATTAAATTTTAATTTTTTTTTAAATTATTATATTTATGATTTTATTATTATTAATATTTTTATAATTTAAAAACTATTAAATATTAAAATATTAAAATTATATTTATATAAAAATAATTAAAAAAAAAAAAAGATTTATATTAAAATTATTAAATAAATAATTTAAAAAGCCTTTTAAAATTATATTATTAAAATAACTCAATAAACCTTTTAAAGCGGTAATAAAGGCATTTTTTAATTTAGCATTACTAACATCCAATTTTACACCGAGTTAAGAATCCACCCGTCGAAATAATATTGGAACAAATTACACTCCACAACGTATTCCGCTTTAAAACATTAAATAAAAAATATTTGCTTATAACTTAACATATATAATTACAAGGCTAATGGTTTACTCGACTTTAAATATAAAACGCGTTAAAAATAATCCGTCGAGGTTAATTTTGCTAAAACGTTAATAATACTCTTTTACCCTCCTTTACAAGCAAAAAAAAAAGCGTTAAAATATATAAAACTTAACTATCTTTTTTTTACCATTTAACAATCCTTTACTTAAACAATTCCTTTATTAAATTATAATAAACAGTTAAAGTTTTATAACCTATTAAAATAGCAAAAGCTATACATAACTTATGGCCGTTTAATTAAGGCAAAAGTTTTAACGTTAAAACTTAAACAGCACTCGATTATTAAATAAGCAAAATAAAAATGGTACAATATATTACTTTAACTTACGAAAGTATATTTTTTTACCTCGATAATATAGCAATTTTAAAAGACTTTTAAGCCATTTATCTAATAACTTTTAATACAGTTCTTTTTTTTTTACGTTGCTTTTACGCAAATACAACTCTAACGTTTAATATTTAATGGTTTTCGGGTTACGAAAGTATTAACGGTAATAAAGCCGTAAACGCAGCAGTTAAAAAAGTGTTAAAGCAACAACGAAAAAAAAAAAATTCTCTTTTAACCTTTATTTATATTTGCCGTTTAAATCGTTTTAACAATAAAACGCTTTTATTATAATAAATAAATAACAAACCCTTTTATATAATTAATAAAAACTATTAACAATATCCTCCCCAGAAAAAGCTTACCTTTTACCGGCATATTTTATCGCCTTTTGGCGAAACGTTTTAACTACAGGAATTTTACTACATATTACATACGATTCGGATATAACATTTAAACCTTATACTAATATAATAATAAACACTTAAGCCATTTCTTTGCTTATTTACGTACGCAATAAACAATACCCGATTTTTGGATATAACCCGATAAAGACATATATATTATTTAGTTATAACAACTACCGCAAATTCGCTTCTTTCTTCAAAAGACTCGCCCATACAATACAAACAACAATAGCGAAAAGACAATGCAATACTTTAAAAATACTTCTTAAGCCTATAAAGTTAAAACCAATAAAGTACCTTTTTAAAAATATAAAAAAATTTTATTAACAATTAAGATAAAAAAATAACAAAAGGCTATAAAATTAATAAATCTCTTTTATACGCATCTAAATACGCAAATATAAGCCGCCTTTAAAGGCTTTACTCTTACTAATTTATACTTTTATATAAAGTCAAAACTTAATAACGTTAATATATAATAAATACATAAATAACCATTAGCTACCCGGACGTTAAATACATCATCATTATCATCATCATATTATTAAAATAAAAATATATTTTTATAAATTAAAATAATATATTATATTATTTTTATTTTTATTTAATAATTAAATAAATCCTTAAACTTTAACATTAAAACTTTCACTTTAATTAAACAATTATAAATTATATAAAAATTTTTACCGCTTTAATAAACTATAAAACCCCAATTTATTTATTATATAAATTTTAATTATAAATTAATTATTAATAAATATTTTAATAAATAATTTATATTATTTTTCCAAAAAATATTAGATTTAAATTTTAAAATATAAATTTAATTATATAATAAATATTTAATATTATATAAATAATTATTTAATAATTAATAAATTATAATAAAAAAAATAAACTTTAATAAAAATTATATTATTAAATAAAAATTTTATTATATAATTTTTATATTATAATTTATTTTTTATTATATAATAATTTTTAAATTATATTATTTATTTATTTTAAATTTATTTATAATATTTTTTTTAATTATATTTTTCTTTTCTTTTTTATAAATATATATTTATATATATATAAAGTAATTATTACTTCGATTTATATAAATTAAAATATTTTTTTAAAAATATTATAAATAAATATAAAATTTTTTTTACTTTAACTTTTATTAACTATTACCTTTTTTTTCCTTTATATTATATAAAATTTATAAAATTAAATTAATAATTATAATTATTAATTAATATTTTAAAAAATTATATAATTATTAATTTTTTAAATATTATTTATAAAATTAATTTAATTAAAAAAAATAAAACATATTTAAATTATATAAAATAAATATTTATTTTTAATTTTTAAATATAATTATATATAATATTATTATTAATTTTAATAATATTAAATTTAAACATAAAATTTATATTATAAATTTTAATAAAAATATATTAAATTATTAATAAAATTAAAAATATTATAATATTATTTATAAAATTTATAAAATTTTAATTAATAAATTTTAAAATTTTAATTTAAAATATTTTTAATAATTTAAATAATAATTAAAATAATTAATAATATTATTAATTTTAAATAATAAATTTATACATTATATTTAATATTTATTTAAAAATAATATATATATTTATTAATTTTTATAAATTTAAAAAATATAAATAAATTAAAAATAAAATAAAATTAAAAATTAAAATATAATATTATATTAAAATTATTTTAATATATAAAAATGATTTTATAATTTAAAAATATTTTATAATATATTTAATAAATAATAAATATATTTATTATTTAAAACGTTAATTAATATTTTATTTTATTTATATTTTTTATATATTAATATTAAAAATAAAAAATAAATAATAAAATATATAATAATTTATATTTAATTTAAAATATTAATATAAAAAAAATATATATATATTTATTTATAAAATTAAAAATCATTATTTTAAAATTATTATTATAATATTAAATTATTATATAATTTTATAAAATTAATATTTATTAATTTAAACTTTATTTATATTATTATTAATAAAAATTATATATAAAACTTTTAATTTTTAATATTTATTTATTATTTATAAATTTAATATCTTTTAAATTAATTCCTTTATAAATAAATAATATATTTAATATTAATATTATAAAATTTTTAATTATTAAAAATTTGATATTAATTAAAAAAAAATATTTTTAAAAAATATTAAATAAAAAAATTAAAGATTTTAATAGTTTATATATTATTATTTATAATAAAAATCATAAAATATTAATATTTAAAAGGTTTATAAAATAAAAAATTTAAAAAATATATATTATAATTATTTATTAATTAAAAATTATATTTAATTATATTAAATTAAATTTATAATATTTATATATATATATTTTTATTAATAAATTATTTATAAATAATAAAGATTTAAATTTATAAAATAAATATATTGTTATTTATAATAAAAAAAAGATTATTAATTAAAATAGTAAAATTTATATTTTTAAAAATATTATTTCTATTAATTATTTATTAAATATAATTATATTATTTAGTAAAATTTATTTAATAATTGTAAATTTTAATTTATTTTATAATTTTGTATATATATGAATAAAAAAATAATAATTAATAAAGATTAAAAGTAAAAAGACGTTTGAATAATTTCATTTATATTATCTTATCAGATAATACGTTTAAATTTACGTAAATTAAAGCAATAATTATTTTATATATAGTTAATAAATTATATTTTAAATAAGCATGGCATATAATTATATTATAGTATAATTAATGAAAAAATATTTGTTAAAAAATAATAAATTATAAAATATAATTAATAAAATTATAAAAAAAATATAAAATATAATTAAAATAAATAAATTACGTAATATATTAATTAATTATATAATAAAAAATTAATTATATAATAAAAATATTATATAATAAATAATTAATTATATAATAAATAATTAAAAATTATATAATATATATTAAATTTTATTTAATTTATTAATTATTTATTAATT
>CADCSW010000064.1:0-13562 GCA_902805455.1 Daldinia concentrica | reverse complement strand
ATTTTATTATTTTAAACTTTTAAAATAACTTATAATAATTAAAAAATATATTTTGTTAAAAATTTATATTAAAAAAACGTTATAATATATTTATATTTATTAATTACCAATTAATATAAAAGTTTATTTTATTAAATTATTTGCCAATATAAATAATAAAGTTATATAAGAAAAAAAATCGTAACCTTTTATAAACTAATTTCTTTCGCTTATTTTAACGCTTGGAAAAATTGCTATTATTATGTAAAAACTATTTAATAACGGTTTAAATAATTTAAATACATTTCTTAATACCGTTGAATAAAAACTTACTTTTATATAAAATTAATGTTATATATAAAATTATATTCCAATTATTTTATATATGTAAAGGTATTATATAAAACGTTAATTTATAAAAGTAAGTTAAAAAAAAAGCGCAATAGTTTTTTATAAAACCGAAAAATAAAAAATATTACTTATTAATTAAATATTATTTTAATATAAATAATTTGGTATTTTTTAAAAAAGTTGGTTAAGTTATGTTATAATATAAGTTAAAGATAAATTATATAATAAAGGTAATGGTTAAAAAGGAAAGTAAATAATAATTTTTAATTATTAAATTATAAATAAAATATTAAAAATTAATAAAAAGTTATTAAAGGCGTAAGGTAAAAAAAACACTACGTATAAAATGGGTAATATATATTAAAAATGGAAAAAAAATAGTTTAATTAAAGTTATATTAAAAAATAAAGTTTACTTTATATATGTTATTACTTAAACCGGCGTTTATAAGTTAAAAATTGCCGATTATTATTATAATATAATATATATATAAATTTATATATTAAGATAAATTAATTTTTTATCAATATTATATATAAATATTTTTTATACTAACGCATCCGGTTATTTCCGCTTAATTATTTTTAATTCGTTAATATATCATATTAATAATTTACGTAACGTTATAAAATTAATAAATGCTTTTATATAATTAATATTATACTTTTTTATATAAACGCTTTTTATTATTAATACGTTTTATAATCTCATGTATATTTATTTTAATAACGTTACAAAATTATTTATCGTAAATCTTTTAAATTATTCTTAATATTTATTTATAGTTTTTTCGAATATACGTATATTTATTAAGTTTTTATTAATATTTTTAAAATCTAATAACGTAAATAATACTTATATTACTTTTTACTTAAAAATAATTATTTGTAAATTAATTAACTTTCATCTTACTTTTATATAATTAAATTATTATATAAAAATAAGTTTTTAATTAAAAATTAACTTAAAAAATTTAAGTAATTTGTTTTTATTTTTTTATTTTATTACGTTATTATTAATGGTATAAGCTTAAACTTACGCCGAACTTTTTACTTATAAATTTTAAAATATTATTAAGAATATAAGTAATATAAAGAATAAAAATATAAAAAATAAAAGGTTTAAATTGGAATATTATAAGAATATTTCGTAAGGGTTATATATAAATAAAAGGTTATTTATTATAAATAATATAAATATTTTTGTAAAAAAGAATTTGTTAATATTGCGTATATTATTACAATAATTTTTTCCGAATTATTATAATAATGATTTTTTTAACTTTATTAATTTATATTATTAAATATTTAACAATATTAATTAATATTAATAAATATATACGTAATATAATAATAATAAAATAAGTAATAAATAAATTAAATACGATAAAACTAATATAATATTAATGTTTAAAAAAAGAATTATTTATTATAAAAGAATAAAGAGAATTTGTTTTTTATATAATGTATAATATAAAAGTATATCTTCTTTTTAATTAAAGACATATAACGTTATAATACGTTTATAAGTCATTTAACCATTAATTATATCGCTTTTTAATAACATAATATTTATTATAATTATTTAAAATCTTTATATTTACGTTTATTATAATATCATTTTTTTTATTTATTAATAATATTACAATTAAAAAATTTACTATTATTTTATCATTTCGTTATACTTTTTCTTTAAGTTTTAATACTTTTACCAACTTAATTAAAAATAATAATAATAACAATAATAACATTAATAATTTTATTTTTAAACCGTTCTTTTATTTTAAAACTTTTAAATTATTTAATTAAAGATTTAATAAATTTTAAACAATAAAATATTAATAAATAATTAATATTATAAAAGAATTATATTTTTTACTTTATTAATTTATAAATAATTTAAATATTAATAATATATTGTATTTTTAATAATTAAAATTTTTAACTATTTAATTAATTTATTATTTACTTTTTTAATGATATAACTTTTAATCGGTATATCCGTTAAATAATTATTAATAAAAAGTTTTAAATATTATTTAAACCAATAATATCGTACGCCAATTATATTTAAAATTAAAACAATAATAATGTATTTTTTATTTACGTAAATATTTATTAAAATATTTTAATTAAATAAATTATATTTTATTTATAAAATTTTTAACGTATTAAAAACTTAATCGTTTAAACCTTCGATTACGTAAATAAAATTCCTTATTGTATTTACAAAAAGTATTTTAAATCTTTTAAATTTTCCTTTTATATTAATATATAATTGTTTTTTAATTATTAATTAATTTTAAACTAATTTGGTAATAATTATAGCAATTATTTATTTATAATAAAATAATATTTATTTTAAAAGTTTTAATTTTATCGTTTAAAAGTTAAAAATAAAATATTTTTTTTCGATTATTAAAAACGTTTAATTAAAGAATTTACCGTATTTAAAAGAATATAATAATGAAAATTTGCTAAAAAGATTTAAAAATGTAAAATAAATAATAATGGTTAATAAATAATATTAATAATATAAATAAATAAACGGTATTTTTTAATTAAATCTCGTTTTATATTTATAATATCTTTTAAATAATTTAATTAAATTAAATTTGTAAAAAAACTAATTAAATTACGTTTTTTTACATATTAAATAATAATATAATATCCTTTTTATATCTTTTAATTTAAATTTATTTAAATTAATATTCGTATAATCTTTATATTTTTCTTTCGTTTTTATAAGTATTTTAATTACAATTTAAATTTTTAATTATCGAATTTTTTTATAATTGTTTTTTTTTAATTTAAAGTTTATAAAATTTTAATAACTTTAATAGTTTTATATAAATAATTTTAATTTATTTTTTATTATATTTTTTTATATTTCGTTTCTTTTAAAATATTTTATAATATATTTATTAATACTTAAAATTTTATTAATTAAATAAGGTTTTTATTAATTATATTATAATTAACATTTTTAAAATATATTTATATATTTAAAGATATTATATAAAAATATAAAATTATTAAGTTTTAAAAACTTTTATTTTATTTTATACCCATTTCGTTAATTATTTTTTTATGTTATTACTTAACGTTTTTCGGTAATAGTTCAACGATATAATTTATATCCATTGATTTTCGTTTAATTATTTAAATACATATAATAAATAGATTTCTTTTCGTATTAATTCCTTTTTAATTTAAAACTTTCCATAATAAAGTAATTAATTATTTCTATTAAAAAAATGGAATAACAGTTATAAATAATTTTATAAAAATTAAACTTATTAACTTATATTATTACATTTAAATATTAAATTTATTTTTTATTAATATTATTAATTATTTTTATAAATTTAAATTTAATCGGTTTATAATTAACTATTATTTATCTTTATACTTATAAAAAAATAAAATAATTTTACAACTTTTTTAGTCTCGAATTTTATATAAACTTTTATAATTTAAATTTTAAATTTTAAATCTTCATTTAAATTATTA
Organism: Daldinia concentrica; assembly: GCA_902805455.1. NCBI lineage: Eukaryota > Fungi > Ascomycota > Sordariomycetes > Xylariales > Hypoxylaceae > Daldinia > Daldinia concentrica. The sequence continues at coordinate 9,720 of CADCSW010000064.1, read as the reverse complement.
CTAAATAATTTTTATATAATAATAGTAATTTTTTTAAACGTTGGAATAAACGAAAGAAATTAATTTATAAAAGGTTATAATTTCTTTTTTTAAATAATTTTATTACTTATACCGGCAAATAATTTAATAAAATAAATTTTTATACCAATTAATAATTAATAAATATAAATATATTATAACATTTCTTTAATATTAAATTTTAATAAAATATATCCTTTAACTATTATAAACCATTTTAAAAAAACTTAAAATAATAAAAATAATTATACAAATAAAATTTATAATATTTTTAAAAATAAATTCCGGTTTTTCTTAAATATATATTATACAATAAAAATTTAATAAACGCAATTTTATACGATATTTTCCACTATCTTTATAAAAAAAACAATTATATATTTTTTATATAATATATTTTAATATTAATACTTTACAAATATATACTTAACCATAAAATAATATTTTAATACAAAATAAAATAAAATATAATATTATTAAAATTAAATATTTATTATTTTTTATAATATTAAAATTAAAAAAAAATTAAAAGAAAATTAAATTTAAAAATATTATAAATTATATTTAATAAATTATTATTATATTAACATATTTTTAAATAAAATTTTAAAAGAAAATAATAACTTATTACAATTATTTATTAAATATATTATATCGTTTCACAATTATAATATACCTTATTTATTTTATTATATTAATTTGAAAATTTAATAAATAAGTTTTATACTTTAATAAATATTTATAAAAATTTAAAAAATATATAATAATATATAATAAAAAAAAGTAATAAAAATATTAATTAATATTATATAAAACAAAAATATTATTATATTAATAAAAGTAGAAAATACCAAATTAAAAAAATATTATAAAATTGGAAAAAACGTTATTAAATATATAAGAAAAAAAAATATTAATTTATTAAACACTTTAAAAAAGAATAAAAAAAAGTTAAAGATTAATAAAAAATTAAAAAGGAATAAAATAAAGAAAAATATATTACATTTTTAATTAATTATAAAAATATCGAAAAAAAAGCTTAAAATTTAATAATAATAAAAATAATATTTAAACTTTTAAAACGGAAAAAAGTAAAAATTAAATAATTTTTAACCGTTATATATTTGGCAAATTAAATATATTAATACCAAATTACCTTTTATTATTTTTTTATTAAAAAGATTAAAAATAATATTTTATTTATTTTAAATTAATATGTTAAAAACGTTTTTTAAAGAATTATTCTTAATATAAACGTAATACAAATATTTATTATAAAAAAAAATAATATTAAACCTTTATACGAAATTTTCCTAAACGTAAATTAAAATTAAATAATAATTAAATAAGTAAAATAAATATTTAATTTAATAATAAATTTTTAATTAAATTTTTGAAAATAATTACGGTTAATATTTTATTTAAATTAATTAATTTTTATATGATAAAATTAAATATTTTATTTTTTTTATATTTTAAAAATATAAATTATTTAAAGGTATATTTAAATAATATTATTAATTAGTTAATTAGAAAAAGTACAATAATAGTAGCGGTAATATATAAATAAAAATATCCATAGTTTTATTTCGATAATATAATTTATGTTATAGAAATTAAATTATAATATTTATATTTTCGGTTTAATTATTTATTTATAAATAAATTATATAATCTTTTAAATAAAGTTGGTTATAATATTAATATTAATAATATTAAAAAAATTAATAAATTTTATTACTATTATTAAGTAAAAAATAAATTTTTTTAAAAGTTTAAATTTAATTTAAAAAATTTAAATATAAATTTTAATTATAAGGTAATTATTAATATTATATATTTTAATAAATAACCAATATTATATATAGTTGATATAATTACGAATTTTTAAGTGATAAGATTTATAAAAATTATTTTAATTAAAAAAATATGGAAAATTTTTAAATAATATTAAATAGATATATATTTTAAACCTTTTAATATTATTATTTATAATATTAATATTAACTTTAATAATATTAAATTTAAAAATAAAACCTATATTATAAACGTTATTTATTATTAAATCTTTATAAAAATTTATTAATTTATTAGTAAAGTTAAAGAATATTATAACTTTATATATAAAATTTATAAAATTATAATTGATAAATTTTAAGGTTTTAATTTAAAAATATTTCGATTTTAAATGATAATTAAAGTAATTAATAATATAATTAATTTAAATAATTTTATATTTATTTTTTTAATTTTTAATATTTATTTAAAAATTAATATAAATTTATTATTAATTTTTATATAAATTTAAAAGGTATAAATAATTTAAAAGATAATAATAAAAATTAAAAAAATTAAAATATAATATTTAATAAAAAATGTTTTAAATATAAGGAATAGTTTTAATAATTAAAAAATATTATTTATAATATTTTTGATAGGAAATAAAATTTTGGTTTATTGAGAAAAAAGAAGATGGAAAAGTTTTTATAAAGTTATTATAATTATTAATAAAAATATAATTATTATTATTAATATTTTTAATAATATATTTATATTTAAAAATATATATATAAAATTTTACGTTAATTTAAAGAAGAATTTTATAAAAGAAAAAATTTTTATAATTAAATTATTTAAATTTATAATTAATTTAAACGATTATAAATTTATTTTGGAAAAAAATTTTATATATATTAATAATTTCTTATATATTATTTTATTATATTTTATCTTTAAAAAGTAAGATAATTTTAATTTAGTATTAAAATTATAAATTAATAAAAAAATAATTGCGTTAGGAAAATTTTATAAAGTTTTTAATGTAAATAAATTAAATATTTTATTTAAAGAAAATATTTTATTATTTAAAATATATAATATAATAATATATTAATGAAATATATAATATTTAAATTATAAATAATTTAAAAATTAAAGTTAAAAATATTTTTACATTATATAAAAAATTACAATTAATAATTTAAAAAAATATAATAATTTTAACAAAATTTATTATAATATATATATTTATTATTTAAAATTAATTAATATTTTATTTTATTATTGTTAGTTTTTATATTTTAATATTAAAAAATAAGTTATAATTAAAAATATTATTATAATTTATATTTAATTAAAAATATTAATATAAAGGAAAATTTATATATATTTATTAATAAAATTAAAAAATAAATATTTTAAAAAAATATTATTATATATTATTAAACTATTATATAATTTTGCAGAATTAAATATATATTAATTTAAAATTTATTTATATTATTATTAAAAAAAAATTATATATAAAATTATTAATCTTTAATTTTTATTTATTAATTATAAACTTAAAACCTTTTAAATTAATTGATTTATAAATAAATAATATTTTTAATATTAATATTATAAAATTTTTAACTATTAAAAATAAGATATTAATTAAGGTAAGAATTAAAATATATTTTTAAAAAATATTAAATAAAGAAATCGAAGATTTTAATAATTTATAAATTATTATTTATAATAAAAATTACAAAATTATTATAATTTAAAAAAGTTAAATTAAAAAATTTAAATTTATAAATAGTTAATTATTAAATATAATTAAAAAATTTATAAAATAAAAAGTTTAAAAAATATATATTATAATTATTTATTAATTTAAAACTATCTTTAACTATTTTATAATAATTTAATATATTAATCTTAAATTTAAAAAAATAAAGGTTTTTAATATTAAAATTAAATAATAAATAAATAATTAAATATAAAAATTAAAATATATTAAATTAAATTTATAAAATTTACGCATATATATTTTTATTAATAAATTATTTATAAATAATAAAAACTTAAATTTATAAATTAATTATATTATTATTTTAAAAAATAAAAAAACTATTAATTAAAATAATAAAATTCAAATTATTAAAAATATTATTTATTAATTATTGATTAAATATAAATAAATAACTTATAATATATTTATTAATAAAATTTATAAAATAATTTAAAATTTTAATATTAATTATATTATTTATTATATAATTAATATTATTTTTAAACATTTATATTTATTTAAAATTTTTTTTATTTTATATATTAATTCTTTTTCCTTATATTAATATTTGATATAAATAAATAATATTAACAAAAAAAAATTAATAATTAATTTAATAACGTTAAAACAATTATATAAAAATTAAGAAATAAATAATATTTATTAAATATACGATATTTATAACCTTACAAATATTATAATAAAAATTATTCCAAATAAAATAATAAAAAATTTAATAAAAAATAATTAAATTAATTTACAATTAAAAAAATAAATAAAACGTAAAAAAAGTAATAAGTTTATAATTAATTAATTATAAAAAAAAAAAAATAATAATTAAATAATTTATAAACATATTATAACATTTTACACCTTTAATTAAAAAAAAATCGTATTTATATACTATACATTATATAAAGAATAAATTCTCCTCGTTTTTTTTTTAATAAATAATTCCTTCTTTAAACATTAATATTATACCAATCTTATTACATTTAATTTACTTATTATTTACTTTATTATTATCTTTTTACGTATATATTTACCAATAAATAATTTATATTTATATATTTAAATATATATAAAAAAAATCTATTAATTTATAATATTTTATTATTTTTTATTTTATTAATTTTATTTTTTTATAAATTTAAAAAATATTTTTAAAATATTATATTATTATTTTTATTATTATTATTTATATTATATAAATAAATTCTTTTAAAAAAAAAGGCAAATTTGCAATAATTATTATAATTAAATAATATATAAAGTTTTTTATTAAATTATATTTAAAAATTAAATATTATTTATTATATATATAAATAAATAAAAAACTAATTTAAATTATATTTATTATTATATTAATATAAAATTTAAATATTATATTTAAATTATATATAATATATAATAAAATTTTTATAATTAAAATATTTTATTAAAAGGTAATAAAATATAAATTAATAAAAAATAAATTCTTTTAAAAAAAATATTATTAATAATTTTTATTAATTATATAAAAAAGATTTATTATTTATTTATTAAATAATAAAAACGTTTTATTATTAAAAATAATTTAATTAATAAATATAAATAAAAATAAAAAATTTTTTTTTTATTAAATTAAATTTTAATTTTTTTTTTAAATTATTATATTTATGATTTTATTATTATTAATATTTTTATAATTTAAAAACTATTAAATATTAAAATATTAAAATTATATTTATATAAAAATAATTAAAAAAAAAAAAGAATTTATATTAAGAATTATTAAATAAATAATTTAAAAAGCCTTTTAAAATTATTATATTATTAAAATAACTCAATAAACCTTTTAAAGCGGTAATAAAGGCATTTTTCCCAATTTAGCGCATTACTAACATCCCAATTTTACACCGGGAGTTAAGAATCCCACCCGTCGAAATAATATTGGAACAAATTACACTCCGCAACGTATTCCGCTTTAAAACATTAAATAAAAAATATTTGCTTATAACTTAACTTATATAATTACAAGGCTAATGGTTTACTCGACTTTAAATATAAAACGCGTTAAAAAATAATCCGTCGAGGTTAATTTTGCTAAAACGTTAATAGCCCCACTCCTTTTTACCCTCCTTTACAAGCAAAAAAAAAAGCGTTAAAATATATAAAACTTAACTATCTTTTTTTTTACCATTTAACTTAATCCTTTACTTAAACAATTCCTTTATTAAATTATAATAAACGAGTTAAAGTTTTATAACCTATTAAAATAGCAAAAAGCTATACATAACTTATGGCCGTTTAATTAAGGCAAAAGTTTTTAACGTTAAAACTTAAACAGCTTACTCGATTATTAAATAAGCAAAATAAAAATGGTACAATATATTACTTTAACTTACGAAAGTATATTTTTACCTCGATAATATAGCAATTTTAAAAGACTTTTTAAGCCATTTATCTAATAACTTTTAATACGAGTTCTTTTTTTTTTACGTTGCTTTTACGCAAATACAACTCTAACGTTTTAATATTTAATGGTTTTCGGGTTACGAAAGTATTAACGGTAATAAAGCCGTAAACGCAGCAGTTAAAAAAAGTGTTAAAGCTTAACTTAACGAAAAAAAAAAGAATTCTCTTTTAACCTTTATTTATATTTGCCGTTTAAATCGTTTTTAACAATAAAACGCTTTTATTACTTAATAAATAAATAACAAACCCCTTTTATATAATTAATAAAAACTATTAACAATATCCTCCCCGAAAAAGCTTACCTTTTACCGGCTTATATTTTATCGCCTTTTGGCGAAACGTTTTAACTACAGGAATTTTACTACATATTACATACGATTCGGATATAACATTTAAACCTTATACTAATATAATAATAAACATAACTTAAGCCATTTCTTTGCTTATTTACGTACGCAATAAACAATACCCGATTTTTGGATATAACCCGATAAAAAGACATATATATTATTTAGTTATAACAACTACCGCAAATTCGCTTCTTTCTTCAAAAAGACTCGCCCGTACAATACAAACAACAATAGCGAAAAAGACAATGCAATACTTTAAAAATACTTCTTAAGCCTATAAAGGGTTAAAACCAATAAAGTACCTTTTTAAAAAATATAAAAAAATTTTATTAACAATTAAGATAAAAAATAACAAAAGGCTATAAAATTAATAAATCTCTTTTATACGCATCTAAATACGCAAATATAAGCCGCCTTTAAAAGGCTTTACTCTTACCGTTTTATACTTTTATATAAAGTCAAAACTTAATAACGTTAATATATAATAAATACATAAATAGCAACCGGCCTACCCGGACGTTAAATACATCATCATTATCATCATCATATTATTAAAATAAAAATATATTTTTATAAATTAAAATAATATATTATATTATTTTTATTTTATTTATTTAATAATTAAATAAATCGCTTAAACTTTAACATTAAAAACTTTCACTTTAATTAAACAATTATAAATTATATAAAAATTTTTACCGCTTTAATAAACTATAAAACCCCAATTTATTTATTATATAAATTTTAATTATAAATTAATTATTAATATTAAATATTTTAATAAATAATTTATATTATTTTTCCAAAAAATTATTAGATTTAAATTTTTAAAAATATAAATTTAATTATATAATAAATATTTAATATTATATAAATAATTATTTAATAATTAATAAATTATAAATAAAAAATAAACTTTTAATAAAAAATTATATTATTAAATAAAAAAATTTTATTATATAATTTTTTTTATATTATAATTTATTTTTTATTATATAATAATTTTTTAAATTATATTATTTATTTATTTTAAATTTATTTTATATTATTTTTATATTTTTTTAATTATATTTTTTAACTTTTAACTTTTTTATAAAATATATTTATTTATACATATAAAGTAATTATTACTTCGATTTATATAAATTAAAATATTTTTTTAAAAAATATTATAAATAAATATACCAAATTTTTTTTTACTTTTAACTTTTATTAACTATTACCTTTTTTATTCCTTTATATTATATAAAAATTTATAAAGTAAATTAATAATTTATAATTATTAATTAATAATATTTTAAAAAAATTATATAATTATTAATTTTTAAATAATATTATTTATAAAATTAATTTTAATTAAAAAAAATAAAACATATTTAAATTATATAAAATAAATATTTATTTTTAATTTTTAAATATAATTATATATAATATTATTATTAATTTTAATAATATTAAATTTAAACATAAAATTTATATTATAAATTTTAATAAAAATATATTAAATTATTAATAAAATTAAAAAATATTATAATATTATTTATAAAATTTATAAAATTTTAATTAATAAATTTTAAAATTTTAATTTAAAAATATTTTAATTTAAATAATAATTAAAATAATTAATAATATTATTAATTTAAATAATATTAAATTTACTTTATTAATATTTAATATTTATTTAAAAATTAATATATATTTATTATTAATTTTTTATAAATTTAAAAAATATAAATAAATTAAAAATAAAAATAAAATTAAAAAAATTAAAATATAATATTATATTAAAATTATTTTTAATATATAAAATGATTTTATAATTTAAAAAATATTTTTTATAATATATTTAATAAATAATAAATATATTTATTATTTAAAACGTTAATTAATATTTTATTTTATTTATAATTTTTATATATTAATATTAAAAAATAAAAATTATAAATAAAAATATTATAATAATTTATATTTAATTTAAAATATTAATATAAAAAAAATATATATATATTTATTTATAAAATTAAAAAATCATTATTTTTAAAAATTATTATTATATAATATTAAATTATTATATAATTTTATAAAAATTAATATTTATTAATTTAAACTTTATTTATATTATTATTAATAAAAATTATATATAAAACTTTTAATTTTTAATATTTATTTATTATTTATAAATTTAATATCTTTTAAATTAATTCCTTTATAAATAAATAATATATTTAATATTAATATTATAAAATTTTTAATTATTAAAAATTTAATATTAATTAAAAAAAAATATTTTTAAAAAATATTAAATAAAAAAATTAAAGATTTTAATAGTTTATATATTATTATTTATAATAAAAATCATAAAATATTAATATTTAAAAGGTTTATAAAATAAAAAATTTAAAAAATATATATTATAATTATTTATTAATTAAAAATTATATTTAATTATATTAAATTAAATTTATAATATTTATATATATATATTTTTATTAATAAATTATTTATAAATAATAAAGATTTAAATTTATAAAATAAATATATTATTATTTATAATAATAAAAAGATTATTAATTAAAATAATAAAATTTATATTTTTAAAAATATTATTTATTAATTATTTATTAAATATAATTATATTATTAAAAAAATTTTATTTAATAATTGTAAATTTTTAATTTATTTTATAAAATTTTATATAATATAAAAAGATAAAAAAATAATAATTAATAAAGATTAAAAGTAAAAAAAAGTGCAGAATAATTATTTATATTATCTTATCGAATAATACGTTTAAATTTACGTAAATTAAAGCAATAATTATTTTATATACGTTAATAAATTATATTTAAATAAAACGTAACGTAATTATATTATAAATATAATTAATAAAAAAAATATATTTAATTAAAAAATAATAAATTATAAAATATAATTAATAAAGTATAAAAAAAATATAAAATATAATTAAAATAAATAAATTACGTAATATATTAATTAATTATATAATAAAAAAATTAATTATATAATAAAAAATAAATTATATAATAAATAATTAATTATATAATAAATAATTAAAAAATTATATAATATATATTAAATTTTATTAATTTATTAATTATTTATTAATTATTTATTAATTATTTAAAGATTTTTACGTAATTAACTTTTATTAATTAAAAAAGTTTAAACGTAATAATTTTTCGAAAATATAATATATTTATTAATAAAATTTAAAAAATAAGTTAAAATTATAATATTAATTATATTATTTATTATAGTATTAATTTTATTTTTAAATATTTTTTAATTTAAAATATTTTTTATTTTATATATTAAATT
>CADCSW010000063.1:0-14244 GCA_902805455.1 Daldinia concentrica | reverse complement strand
TATTATACCAGTTTTATTACACTTGATTTACTTGTTACTTGTTTTACTGTTATCTCTTTACGTACGTACTTACCAACAATCTTTAATATTTTTAAAATTTTTCTTTAATATATATATTTTTTAATTTAATAATGTAAGTAAAATTAACTTATTAAACGGAATATTATTTATAAATTAAACTTTTTAAAATTTACTCTTATATATCGTATTAATTAAAATTATTTAATTTTTATTACAATATTAAACTTTTTACTTTTTTTCTTTATAATATTTAAAGACGTTTTATAAAACTTTTGTTATAAATACAAAAAACTCTTCGTTAAATAATATTACTTTAATTCTTTCGTTTTTTTTTAAATGAAATAAATAATTATCTTTAATATTTTAATTTTTTTAATTTTAACTTATGAACTTTATATTAAAAATGATAAATATATAAATTTAATTATAAAAAAACAAGTTATATTCTTTAATATTAATAATTGTAAAGGTAAATTAATTTAGTTTTAATTTTTTATTTATATTTATTAAGGTTAAATTTATTTTAATAATTTTTTTATAAAAATAATTAGTAATTAATTATTAATTGTATAAATTAAACCTTATTACGTTATTAATTAAGCTTTAATTATTAATAATTTTTATATTTTTTTATATATAATATAATTTAATAAAATCTTTAAAAAATCAATTATTTAAAGTTTTTAATAATAATAAGATTTCGATTTATATTAATTTAAATATTATAATTTCTATTAATATTTCTTCGTTTTTAAGTAATCATTTAATTTATAATTAAAAAATAAAATTTAAATTTGTAATAAATTTACTTATATAATATTTATTTTTAATAATATAAATTAATAATATAAATTAATAATAATAAACTTTAACTTATTAATTATATTAACTTTTAATATATTTTAATGTTAAGATTTAAATTAAATTGTTAAATCTTTTATATATAAAGTTATTACATTATATAAATAAATTATAATTTAAAATATATAATTATGTTATAATTGACAATTTGGTTTTAATATTAATTATTTTAATAATTAAACTTTTATTATTGTATAATTTGATTTTAATTGTTAATTTAAAGTATGGTTTAAAATAAGCTTTTAAATTATTTAATAATAAAAGTTTTGGTTTTTATTTTTATTGTTTATTTGTAAAACGTTTAATCTTTGTAAATAAAGATTTATATAATTTGATTTAAAGTTTAAAAATATTAACATAATTAACGCTAATATTTATATCCTTTTAAATTTATTTTTTTAAGATTTTAATAAATAGAATTAATATAATTTTTTAATTAAAGGATTTTTTAAATAATTTTTAATAAATTAATTCATTAAATTAAACATAAATTTAATTATTTTATTTCTTATTATATTAAATTATTTTTTAACGTTTTTAATAAATTTTTCTTCTTAAAATATAGCGGTTTTTTTAATATATATATTCTAGATTTTTATTAAAATAAATCTTTTAAATATAAATTAATTAATACTTTTATTCTTTTAAAGTATATTTATATTTAAATGTTTAATTTAAATTATCTCATTGTTTAAACCTTTTCTTTGTTTAATTATATTATTATTAAATAATAACTTTTTAAATTAATTATTAATTTCTTTTTTAATAATTCTTTTAATTTATATAATTTTATTTTTGTTAATTATTTTAAGAAATTAATTGTATTTAATTAAAAGTCCATTATTAATAACGTTTAATTTACTTTTAATTATAATAATATTAATATTTATTATATTAATTATATTAAATTAAATTAAATTTATAATAGTTTAATTTGTAATAATTGTATTTATAACGGTTATTATCTTTTTATATTATTTTATTATATTTTAGTTTTCAATTTTATATTGTAAGGTTATAAGGTCTTTTATTTCTAAAATTATTTTCTTTAAGTAATATTCGGCTTTTTTTTTCGCAAAAATATTATTAATATTTTAATTAACAATACATTTGCAAATAATAATATTAATAAATTAACTCTTTTATTTAATTATTTATTATATTTAATTTAAAATAATTAAATTTTAAATTGATTTTTATTTATTTAATTAATTTATAATATAAATATTACGATTTTAATTATAATATAAAAAGTTATTTACGTTTATAATATAAAATATAAGATATTTAAACAATGTGTATTTTATATAAACGTTTTTTTAAAACTTATAAAATTAATAAATATTAAGTAAATAATCAAATATAAATAAAAGTAATAATTTAATTAAATTTTAATTTTTTATATAATAATTAAAAAGTTGCGGTTATTTACAAATTATAATTTAATTAATCTTTAAAATACAATTTGGAAAATAAATATAATTATCTCGTGTTATAATATAAGGTAATTTCGTTAGTGTATTTTTCATAATAATTAATTTTTATTTAATTTAATTTGCAATAATCTTTTATGTATTATTTTATATATTAATAAAATGTTTTGTTAAATTATTAATTATTAATAGTTTAAACTGATTTTTATTAAAAATCTTTAATTGTATAAAATCATTAAAATTATTTTTTTAAATTTACTTTAATAATATTTAAAGTAAAATATTATTATCGTTTTAATCTTCGAACTTAAGTAACTTTTTTTAACTGTGATAATAATAAAATAGTTTAATTTCTTAATTAATTTAATTGTAAATTATATTTTTAATTTTATTAAAAGAAGTAGTTTAAATATTTATAAAAAATAAATTAATATAATAAATAATATCTTTTAAAGTATTATTTTAAATTTGATTTAAAATTGTTTCGATATAATTGTTTTAATATAATTGTTTACATTAATAATTTAAGTTATTTTTAATTTAATATTTTAAAAAATGGTTAAATAATTTTTAATTAAATTTATTAATTTAATTAAGTTTTTAATCGAGGTATTTTGATTAAAATTTTTAAACTTAAATTTATATAATTTATATTAATTTAGATTATATGTAATAAATTCTTCTTTTAATAAAACTTAAATTTGATTTTAAGTAATAATATTAAAAATAGTTATTTTAACCTTTTTACGCATGTTTTAATTTATAATTTATAATACAATTTTTTTAATATAATTTTAATTAAATACTTTATAACAATAAAAAATCTTATTATTATCTTTTAATTATTATATAACTTTTAACTTATTAAATAACTTATCTTTATAATTTTAACAGTTAAATAATATAATATAATAAAGGTAAATTAAAAGTTTTAAATTAATTAACAAGGTTTAAATAATTAATTAAATTTAATTAATAAAATTTATTATTAAGTTATAATTTAAATTGCTTTTAAAATTAAATGGTTAAATTTGTTAAATAATAAATTAAATATTAATTGGTTTTTTTTATAATTAAGATATAATTTTAATAATCCTTTAATTAATAAATTGTTAAAATTATATAATAAGTTTAATTATTTTAATTTGTTTTAAATTTAAAGGTTATTTAAAAGGTAAAGTTTTTTAATTATTTTTATTTTTAAATAATATATTTAAAATATCTTTATATTTAATAAATTCGGGTTAATTAATATAAATCACATTAATAATTGATAATACTTGTGATAAAGTAAAGGGTGTTAATATAATATTTTTAAAAGAATAATAAACTTAATTAAACTTTAAATTAAATTATTTTTTTAACGTAAAGATTATAATTTAAATTTATTATTATTAATTTATTTTTAATTAAAGTATATTTTTACAATTTAATTAATATTTTAATAAATTGAAAATATAAATAATATTTAATTTGTCAAATAATATTAATAATATCTTTACTTTTTATTTTTAATATAAAAGAAGAAATAATATTTATTTTTATTTCTTAAAACTTAATGGAATATTTAATTATTTTTTAATGTTTTTATTTTATATAATTTATTTTAAAAATAAGTAATTATTAATTTAACATTTAATTATATTATTTTAAACTATAATAAAATGAGTAATAATAAAATGAGTAATAATAAAATGAGTAATAATAAAATTACCGTAATAATTTTAATAATTCTTTATTTTTTTATATAAATAAATTAATTAATGATTCTTTTAATGTAATAATAGTAATATATAAATAAGTTTTTTAATTATAAACTTTACTATTTATTATTATTATATTAATTATTATAATAATATAATTATAAGATTAAATTTTAATTCGATTTTTTTATATTAATATTTAATTATATTTTAACTATTATTTTTAACAATTGTTTTATTATATTTTATATGTTATTTTTATATTATATTTTTAATTATAATTTGTTTTTTATGTTAATAATTTTCGTAATATTTTATTATTTATAATATATATTATTAATTATTTTATTTGTTTTATAATTTATTTAATATTATTTTATTACATAAATACTTTAATGATATTTTAATATATTTGATTATATTATTAATATTTTAATAAAGATTTTCTTAATTAAATAATTTTAATTAATAATTATTTAAATAAAGTTTTAATGTTTAGCTTATTATTAATGTTTAATAATTTCAAGATTTGTTATACTTTTTTTAATCTTTTTTAAATTATAATTATAAATTTTCGAATTTAAATATATAATTTTAAAACCATTTTTATTGATTAACTTTTAATAGTTGTTTTAAAATTAAAATTGTAGATTTAAGTTTTATAATGATTATTATTAAATAAAAGATAAATAATTTTTATAAAGTATAATTTATTATTTTAACAGCTTAATCTTTAAAAAAAGCTTTAAATTATTAATAAAAAATATTATACTTTAATTTATAAGTATAAATTTAATTAATTAATAGATAAAAAATAAAATTTAATGAAATAAATTTAATATAAATTAAAAATTAAAATAATTATATAATTGTTAATTAAAAGTTAATTATTTAATATAATAATGATTATATATTTATCTTTATTTAATTAAAAAAATAAAATGATTTTACGGTTTTTATATAATTTAAAAAACAAAAATTACGTAATAAAATGCCTTATAACCAAGTTAAATAACTTTATATTTATTTAATATAATTTTATCATTTACAATTATATAAAAAAGATTAATATTAATATAATATTTTTAATTTAATATTATCTTATAATAAATGGTATTTTTAAATATATAAATTATATTTTATTTATTTTATTATTTATTAATTATTTTAATTTTAATAAAACAATAAGTAAATATTTTAACAATTAAAAAAATATATTATTAATAATAATATAATATATTAATATAATACGATAAAGAAAATTTAAATCATTTTTAAAATAAAAAATAATTTAATTAAAATAATAATATATTTTTAAATGATATTAAAATAAAAGGAATTAAATAAATAAAAAATGATGTTATAATTAATTTTTTTATATTATATTTTAAAACGTTATTATTAAAAATTAAATAATTATAAATAATTAAAAAGATTAATTAAAATATAATGTATATATTTATATATATTAATGATTTTTTAATATATATAAATTATATAAATTAATTTGGTTTTTTTTAAATGTTAATAAATATGTATGTAATAAATAATAATAAAAGTAATAATAAATAATTAAAATATAATTAATTAACATATTAATAATATTTAAAGAAAAAGAATTATTTATTAAAAGAACGAGGAAAATTCGGGTTTTATATAATTTAAAATATATATTATATTATAATACGTATATAAATTATTTAATTATTACTGATTTTTTTTATAATTAATTAATTGTAAAAACACTTTTTTTCGTTTTATTTATCTTTTGAATTATAAGTTAATTTAATTATTGTTTATTAAATTCTTTATTATTTTATTTAAAATTACTTTTATTATAACGTTTATAAAATTATAAATATTAAATATTTAATAAATATTATTTATTTCCTTATTTTTATATAATTATTTTAATATTATTAAATTAATTATTAACTTTTCTTTATTAATATAAAAATAATTTAATATATAAAAGAAAAAACTTTTAAATAATAAAAAAATTTAAAAATAATATTATAAATAAAAGGAATAAGTTATATTAATTGTAATAATTATGGATAAAGTTATATAAAATAAATATATGCGATTATAAAAGGTATTTATATTAAAATTTTAATTATTTAATTAAATAAAATTATTTAACAAAATAAAGTTATTTAATATACGATTTTTATTTAACTTTCGTTTTAAATTTAATTAAGATTACGAAATTAAATTTAATTAAAAATATAAGAAAAATAATAAAAATGATACAATTAAAAATTAAATTTTAAACTTTAAAAAAAAGAAAATTTATTTTATTAAATAATAAATTAATGTTTTTATAACATAATAATTTATTTTAATTTAAAATTTCGAATTATATATTATGTAATTTAATTTAAATAATTTCGTTAAGGTTTATTAATTAATTATTTTTAAAGTATTTTAAATTATTAAATCTCGTTTTTTAATTATATAGTTTTATATAACAATAAGATTAATTATGATATTTATTAATGAATTAAATATATAATAAATATTTAAAAAAGATGATAATATAATTAACTTTACTTTTTTAACAATAAACTTAATTAAGTTAATTTGATTTAATTTGATTTAAAAAAAAAAGGCTTTAATACAATTTTTCTTTTTTTTTTCTTTTATATTATATTAAATTATATTAACATAAGTTTCGTAATTAAATTATTTGTCTTTTTTAATATTTTAATTTAAATTTAAATAAATATTTATATTAATTGGTTTTATTTTTTAACAATAAATTTAATTTAATTTATTAATTAAAATGTTTTTTTATAATTAATTTTTTATAATTAATTAATATTATTCTTTTATATATTAAATATAATATAATTTAAAAAATATTATAAAAAAATTATTTTAAATGTTTTAATACAGTAATTATTAATATTTTATTAATTTTATTTTTAAATTTTTTTTCCATATATTTAATAAAGTTTTTTTTATCTTTTAAAATTTAATTAATTAAAATATATTATAACTTTTACATATTAGTTTTATAATTATTTTTATATATATTTTAATGATTATTTTAATAATTGTATTAATAATTATATAATGTTTTTTAAATTGTATTATATTTTAAATATTTTAACTTTAATTAATAAAAATGTGGGATAAAAAGATTTATTTAATTAAAAAATAATATATTTAATAAAGTTGTTAATAAAGTTATATTAAAAGTATATTAATTAATAAATTATAAGTTGTATTCTTAATTATTATAATGGTTATTTAATAATGTACATATGATAAAGTATTTTTCGATGATAATAACGGTTTTTTTAAAATTAAAGTTATAGTTTTAAATTCTTAAATAATTGTTATTAAATAAAGTTATTTCCTTTAAATTTACATTAAATCTTATATATCAAATTTAATATTATGGTTTAAATGATATTATAAATAAAAGGAATGATTTGTATTAATTGTAATAATTGTGGATAAAGTTATGTAAAATAAATGTATACGATTATAAAAAGTATTTATATTAAAATTTTAATTATTTGATTAAATAAAATCATTTAATTAAATAAAATTACTTAATTAAATAAAGTCATTTAATATACGACTTTTATTTAATATTTAATAAATAATTTATAAATTGAAATTTTTATTATTTATAAATAATTTATTAATAAAAGTATATAAACGTAAATTTTATAAATTTAATTTAATATATTTAAATCTTTATATTTATTTATTTATTTATTATTTAATTTTAATAATAAAAGTTTTTATTTTTTTAAATTTAAGTTTAATATATTAAATTGTTATTAAATAATTTAAAGTAATTTCGAACTAAAAAATGGTTATAATATATGTTTTTTAAAAAAAAAAATTTTTAATTTTTTAATTTAACTTTTTTAAATTATAATAATTTTATAATTTTTATTATAAACGGTAATATATAAGTTATTAAAATGTTTAATTCTTTTGTTTAATATTTTTAAAAGCGTATTTTAATTTTTGTTTTAATTAACGTTTTATTTTTAATAATTAAAAAGTTTATAATGTTAATATAAAATATATTATTAATTTATTTTTTTAAAAGATTATTACGTTTAAATTTTAAAAAATATAAATTTAATTACGTAATAAATATATAATATTACGTAATTAATTATTTAATAATTATTAAATAATTAATAAAAGATAAATTATTAATAAAAAAGATAAGTTATTAATAAAAAATCATATTAAATGAAATTTTTTTATTATATAATTTATTTTTCATTACGTGATTTACTTTTTATTACGTGACTTTTTTTTTATATTATAATTTATTTTTTATTACGTAATAAAATTTTAAGTTATGTGATAATTAATTAATTACGTGATTTATTTATTTTAAATTTACTTTATACCGTTTTTATATTTTATTAAATATATTTTTTAATTTTTCGTTTTTTAATTAAACGTATTTTTTTATTAATTATAATTATAATGTATTTTAATTAAATGTATTTTATTAATGCGTATAAAATAGCCATTATTGCAATTTATATAAGTTTAAACGTATTTTTAAAAAAAGATTATAAATCATTATTTCGTATTTTCTTTTACCTTTTAATGGTTAAATGACTTATAAACGTACCATGACATTTTACGTCTTTAGTCAAAAGGAGGTTGTATTTATATACCATATATTATATAAAGAACGAATTCCCTTCGTTTTTTTATAATAAATAATTTCCTTTTTAAATATTAATATTATACCAATTTTATTATATTTAATTTATTTATTATTTGCTTTATTATTATCTTTTTACGTATGTATTTACTAATATTAATTAATATTATTAAACATTTAACAATATAAATTAATAAAGTTAAAAAAATCATTATTATAATAATTTGGAAAAATTTATTGCAATAATATACGCAATATTAACGATTTTTTTTCTATAAAAAATATTTACATTATTTATAATAAATAATTCTTTACTTATATATAATCTTTATAAAATATTTTTATAATATTTTAACTTAAACCTTTTATTTTTTACATTTTTATTTCTTGTATTATTTATATTTTTAATAATATTTTAAAACTTATAAATAAAAAGTTCGATATAAGTTTAAATTTATACTATTAATAATAAAGTAATAAAATAAAAAAATAAAAACGAATTATTCGAACTTTTTAAGTTAATTTTGGATTAAAAACTTATTTTTATATAATAATTTAATTATATAATAATAAAATAAAAGTTAATTAATTTATAAATAATTACTTTTTAATAAAAGGTAACTTAAATATTATTTATGTTATTAAATTTCGAAAATATTAATAAAAACTTAATAAATATACGTATATTTAAAGAAATTATAAATAAATATTAAAAATAATTTAAAGAATTTACGGTAAATAATTTTATAACGTTATTAAAATAAATATATATAAAATTGTAAAACGCATTAATAATTAAAAGCGTTTATATAAGAAAATATAATATTAATTATATAAAAATATTTATTAATTTTATAATATTATGTAAATTATTAATATAAAATATTAATAAATTAAATATAATTAAATAAAAATAATTAAATACATTAATATAAAAAATATCCGTATATAATATTAATAAGAAATTAATTTACTTTAATATATAAACTTATATATATATTATATTATAATAACAATTAACAATTTTTAATTTATAAATATTAATTTAAATAATTACACACATAAATTAAACCCCACTTTTTAATATAATTTCAATTAAACCATTTTTTCCGCTTTTAATATATATCATTTATTTTATATATAATACTCCTTTTACCCCCTGCTTTTAATAATCCCTCGTTAATTTTTAATATTTTACTTTTAATTTAATAATTAAAAACCATTACCCACCTTTTTTCCCAGCTATTATCTTTATCATATAACCTTTTTTTAACCTATATTACAATATAATTTAATTAACCTTTTTAAAAGATATTAAACTATTTATATTAAAATAATATTTAATTAATAAATAATATCTTTTATCCTTTAATTTTATAAAAAATAACTACATCTTTTTCCGGCTTATTTCTATAAGTTAACGCCTTGTATAATACTCCAATATATATAAAATAAATAAAATATAATTTTATATATAATATTGATTTTACATAAAAATAAATTTTTATAATAATATTGAAAAATGCGCTTAAATCACTTAAATTACCACCGGATAATTCGTATATAATAATAACAATTTTCTTAAACGCCGAAATAAATAAAAAAAATTAATTTATAAAAAACTACAATTTTTCTTTTTAAATAACTTTATTATTTATACTAGTAAATAATTTAACGGAATAAATTCTTATATTTATTAATAATTAATAAATATAAATATATTACAATATTTCTTTAATATAAATTTTTAATAAAATATATCCTTTAATTATTATAAATTATTTTAAAAAAGCTTAAAATAATAAAAATAATTATATAAATAAAATATATAATATCTTTAAAAATAAATTCCAATTCTTTTTAAATATATGTTATACAATAAGAATTTAATAAATATAATTCCATATTATATTTTCCATTATTTTTATAAAAAAAATAATAATATATTTCTTATATAATATATTTTAATATTAATACTTTACAAATATATATTTAATTATAAAATAATATTTTAATATAAAATAAAATAAAATGCAATATTATTAAAATTAAACGTTTATTATTTTTTATAATATTAAAATTAAAAAAAAAAATAAAAAAAAATTAAATATAAAAATATTATAAATTATATTTAATAAGTTATTATTATATTAATATACTTTTAAACGTAATTTTAAAGAAAAATAATAACTTATTATAATTATTTACCGAATATGCCGTACTATTTTATAATTGCAACATATTTTATTTATTTTATTATATTAATTTAAAAATTTAATAAACAAATTTTATATTTTAATAAATATTTATAAGAAATTAAAAGGCATACAATAATATATAATAAAAAAAAGTAATAAAAATATCGATTAATATTACACAAAACGAAAATATCATCGAATTAATAAAAATAAAAGATATTAAGTTAAAAAAATGTTATAAAATTGGAAAAAACGCTATTAAATATATAAAAAAAAAATACTAATTTATTAAATATTTTAAAAAAGAATAAAAAGAAGCCAAAAGTTAATAAAAGGTTAAAAAAAAAAATAAAGAAAAATATGATATATTTTTAATTAATTATAAAAATATTAAAGAAAAAAGCTTAAAATCTAATAATAATAAAGATAATGCTTAAACTTTCGAAATAAAAAAAAGTAAAATTAAATAATTCTTAATTGTTATTTATTTAATAAATTAAGTATATTAATATTAAATTATTTCTTATTATTTCTTTATTAAAAAATTTAAAAGCAATATCTTTTTTATTTTAAATCAATATATTAAAGACATTTTCTAAGAAATTATTTCCGATATAAACGTAACGTAAATATTTACTGTAAAAAAAAATAGTATTAAATACTTATATAAAATTTTCCTAAACGTAAATTAAAAATAAATAATAATTAAATAAATAAAATAAATATTAAATTTAATAATAAACTTTTAATTAAATTATTAAAAATAATTATAGTTAATATCTCTTTTAAATTAATTAACTTTTATATAATAAAATTAAATATTTTATTTTTTTTATATTTTAAAAATATAAATTATTTAAAAATATATTTAAATAATATTATTAATTAATTAATTGGAAAAAACGGAATAATTATGGCGATTATATATAAATAAAAATATTTATCATTTTATTTCAATAATATAATTTATTTTACAAAAACGGAATTATAGTATTTATATTTATATTTCGATTATTTATCCGTAAATAAATTATATAATTTATTAAATAAAACTAATTATAATATTAATATTAATAATATTAAAAAAATTAATAAATTTTATTACTATTATTAAATAAAAGGGAAAATTTTTTAAAGGTTTAAATTTAATTTAAAAAATTTAAATATAAATTTTAATTATAAAATAATTATTAATATTATATAATTGATATAATTATAGATTTCTAAATAATATAATTTATAAAAACTATTTTAATTAAAGAAATATAAAAAATCTTTAAATAATATTAAATAGATATATATTTTAAACTTTTTAATATTATTACTTATAATATTAATATTAATTTTAATAATATTAAATTTAGAAATAAAGTTTATATTGTAAAAATTATTTATTATTAAATCTTTATAAAAATTTATTAATTTATTAATAAAATTAAAAAATATTATAATCTTGTATATAAAATCTATAAAATTATAATTAATAAATATTAAGGTTTTAATTTAAAAATATCCTAATTTTAAATAATAATTAAAATAATAAATAATATAATTAATTTAAATAATTTTATATTTATTTTGTTAATTTTTAATATTTATTTAAAAATTAATATAAATTTATTACTAATTTTTACTTAAACTTAAAAATATAAATAATTTAAAAAATAATAATAAAAATTAAAAAAATTAAAATATAATGTTTAATTAAAAACGTTTTAAACATAAAGAATAGCCTTAATATATAAAAAACGCTACTTATAATATTTTTAATAAAAAAAAAATTTTAATTTACTGAAAAAAAAAAATGAAAAAACCTTTATAAAATTATTGCAATTATTAATAAAGACATAACTATTACCTTTAATATTTTTAATAACATGTTTATATTTAAAAATATATACGTAAAATTTTATATTAAAAAAAAAACCCCCCTATAAAAGATAAAAATTTTATAATTAAATTATCCAAATTTATAATTAATTTAAATAATTATAAGTTTATTTTTAAAAAAAATCTTATATACGTCAACAATTTCTTTTATATTACTTTATTATATTTTATTTTTAAAAAATAAAATAATTTTAACTTAATATTAAAATTACAAATTAACAAAAAGATAATTGCGTTAAATAAACCTTATAAAATATTTAATTTAAAAAAATTAAATGCTTTATTTAAAAAAGATATTTTATTATTTAAAATATATAATATAATAATATATCGAAATATAATAATATTTAAATTATAAATAATTTGAAAAGTTAAAGTTAAAAATATCTTTATATTATACGAAAAGTTATAATTAATAATTTAAAAATATAATAATCTTAACAAAAAATTTATTATAACATATATACTTATTATTTAAAAAATTAATTAACGTTTTATTTTATTATTAATTTTTATATTTTAATATTAAAAAATAAAAATTATAATCAAAAATATTATTATAATTTACACTTAATTAAAAATATTAATATAAAGAAAAGTTTATATATGTTTATTAATAAAATTAAAAAATAAATATTTCGAAAAAATGCTATTATTTATTATTAAACTATTATATAATTTCGCAAAATAAATATATATTAATTTAAAACTTATTCACGTTATTATTAAAAAGAACTATATATAAAATTATTAACTTTTAATCTTTATTTATTAATTATAAATTTAAAATCTTTTAAATTAATTAATTTACAAACAAATAATATCTTTAATATTAACATTATAAAATTTTTAATTATTAAAAATAAAACATTAACCAAAGTAAAAATTAAAACACACCCTTAAAAAATATTAAATAAAAAAATTAAAGATTTTAATAACTTATAAATTATCGTTTATAATAAAAACTACAAAATTATTACAACCCAAAAAAATTAAACCAAAAAATTTAAACTTATAAATAATTAATTATTAAATATAATTAAAAAAGTTATAAAATAAAAGATTTAAAAAATATATATTATAATTATTTATTAATTTAAAACTACTTTTAACTACTTTATAATAATTTAATATATTAATCTTAAATTTAAAGAAATAAAAACCTTTAATATTAAAATTAAATAATAAATAATTAATTAAATATAAAGGTTAAAATATATTAAATTAAACTTATAAAACTTACGCATATACGTTTTTATTAATAAATTATTTGCAAATAATAAAAATTTAAATTTATAAATTAAATTTATTATTATTTTAAAAAATAAAAAAGCCATTAATTAAAATAATAAAATTTAAATTATTAAAAATATTATTTATTAATTATTTACCAAATATAAATAAATAACTTGTAATATATTTACTAACAAAATTTATAAAATAATTTAAAGTTTTAATTTTAATTATATCATTTATTATACAAT
>CADCSW010000061.1:0-14528 GCA_902805455.1 Daldinia concentrica | reverse complement strand
CGTCCCACAACTACAGCACGCTCTATTTACTCCATCATATCAGTTCGAGGACTTGGCGGTAAGCCTCGTGCTTCAACAATTCTCACGGAGTCTCAAGGGCGCAATGAATACATGATGGAAGAAAGTGATGAAGATGTCGACCAATACTACATGAACGAAGGTACCACTGAACTGACAAAGGTGGAAGATACCAGGCCAAGAAGGTGTCACAGAACTGGAAGAAACGCTGCTGGTATGCTAAGAAGGAAGGATGCTGGTCTACCAAGCACTCTGAGAAAGAACAAAAGAAGCCAAGAGTCAGTGGAAGGCCAGAAGGGAACAGAACAAGGGAAAATACGCCACATTTCTAACTGGCTATGAGGGCATCGAGGAAGAAAGCTCGGAATCCGATGACAATGAGGATGACGTCAGACCTCGAGGCAGAGGAAGGTGAAGCTGAACAACCCTAACCGCCGCCCATCTGGCAAACCAAGCGTGCAGCATGGATCGCCTCTCACCGCCTCCCCCCCTTAAGGAACCCCAGAGCAACACCTCCTTGTCCTAGACCGATACGCCAAGGACGTCTTCCAGGGAATCATTCGACACAGGCGCAGCGCGAATGTCTACCGTGGGAAAGGGACAGTGTCGCAGCACTCATACGAGGCTTCCCGAACGCGAGTTGAAGATGAACGACAGCCGAGCGGGTGAAGGAATATTAGATTCGGCGATGGACCCCCATTGAGTCATTGGGAACAATTACGGTTGACATCCCTTCGACCAGTCGACTTCCATGTGATGGAATCAGACACCCCATTCTTCTGTGCCTTAGGGATATGGATCGCCTGGGAGTATACTTGAACAACGTCACCAACCAGTTGATTGGAAGGAGCGAGAACCCAGTAGTTGTGCGCAGATGGGGACATCCGTGGTTCTATCTCGACAGCACAACCTACTTCACGGAAACGGAACTGCGGCGCTTACACTCCCGTTTCGCCATCCGTCCGTAAGCAAATTGTATGACCTACTAGACAAGGCTGGTCGCGACATTGACATCAACGACATCAAGGAGATCAACAAATTCTGTCACCATTGTCATGAAGGGCAAGGCTCCCAAAGGTTCAAGTTTAGCCTGAAGGACCTCGACATGGACTTTAACTACGAGGTGATTACCGACATCATGTACCTTGATGAGCGACCGGTACTACACGTGGTCGATGCAGCACGGGTTTCAGGCGGCACGATTTATGAGAACCATCTCGGCCAAGGAAACATGGGAAACCTCAAGCAGTGCTGGATGGACACGTCTCGGACCCTGACATTATCACCCATGATGCCGGCACCAACTTGACAGCACTGAATTCAGGAATGAGGCCCGCATCGCCGGCGTCACCTGCCATCAAGTCCCCGTGGAAGCTCATTGGTCCATCGGTAAGGTTGAGGAGTACCATGGCCTGCGTGCGCAGAGCCTACGAGATCATAACCGATGAACTCAAGGCTCCAGCTCAAGAACATCTGACTCCAGATGGCAGTCAAGGCAGTAAATGACACGGCCAATCCAAACGGCCTCGTACCTACCCTCCTAGTTTTTGGTGCCTACCTAAGAATCAACATGGACTCACCACCAACCCCACGCAACCCAGAGGGCACAAGCAGTCCAAAAGGCAATGATAGAGGTCAAGAAGATCAAGGCACAGCGTTCAGCAGGGACGCCCTGAACACAAGGAATGGCCCCAACACCCAGAAAACGCTACCTATGACGCTCCCTGATAGGAAGCGAGGTTCTGGTCTACCGAGAAAAGGGAGGATGGAAAGGCCTCACAAGGTTATCGCGGTCACTGACAAGGACGTGACCATCATCAGTGTTTCCGGCGGCACGTCCACATTCAGAAACACACACGTAAAGCCCTACGTCACCCCCAGGAGGACCTATGAAAGGCAAGAAACTCATAGTCGATCTGCCCAAGTCCCATTCAACCCAAACGACTACGAGTTCATCCTGGAGGAAGACCTCATGTACGCTGACGATCTCGCACATTGCATCACTGTACTCACTTCCAAGGAGCAGGATAACTTTAACCTGGCACTGAAGCTACGAGCCGGAAAGATAGTCGCGCCAGGCAAACCCTATGAGGCGTCCGACTTGAAGGAGTTAGACGCCTTGTTCGAGGAAGGTATCCTGTTACCCGAAATGTAGGACGCGACAATGCACCGAGGAATGACGATATTCAAGTCACGAATGGTTCGAGAGATCAAAGCCAAAACACCCTGCGCCATACGAGAAGTCACGACTGGTGGTCCAGGGTATGGTGATCCTGATAAGGAATTCATCATGACGTACGCACCTACCATCCAAAGAGCCAGCCAGCGCCTTATCCTGTCATTGGCTCCTATGCCCGACACCAAGGGATGAAGGTCATGATCAGAGATATCACCATGGCTTACACCAGTCAAAGACACCGATGCAAAGAGAAGTTTATGTACGCCTACCAACGGAATTAAAAATAAATATCCTGAGGGAACGCTACACGTGTTGTCAAACCACTGTACGGTCTCGAGTCGGGCACGTATTGGTTTGAAACTTATTCACGCCATCATCAAAAAGAACTGCACATGAAACCATCAGCCTTTGATCCCTGCCTGTTGATTACGGACTCAGAACCTTCGGATTGACTGGCCTACAACGGATGACACCCTTAACATCGGCACCATGGAATTTTAGCTGCCGAAGATAAGGCACTGGCTAAGGCAGGAATCAGAGCACGCCCCTCAGAAGATACTAGACAAGGGAACCGAGGACTTCAACGGCTCACGAATTACCGTCCATGACAAGGACTACGGGATTACTACAACACAGAAGGGTCGCTGAGAAGCTCGAGCTCGTAGACGGCCGATCACCGGACATGGTCAAAAGATTTGTAGAGCAGAGGGCCCTGAGGAGCATACATCGCGGCCATTTGCTAACCCGAAGCCGCCTTCGACTACTCCACGGCGGCCCAGCACATTGACCCCGGACCTAAGGAAGCAAAGGCCCTCAATGCAGGGATCAAGTGGCAAATGGACAATCAGACACGAGGGCTGAGATATGTCGAACTGAACCTGCAGGACTCCATGTGTGTACGTTCGTTGACGGGTCATTCGCAAACAACAAGGACCTGAGTTCACAATCGGGTATGTCATCGTTCTGGGAATGAGGAAGCCACCAGCCAGGACAACGAGATTCGAGTCACTGGAAACATCATCCACTGGTCGTCCACCGCGTGCAAGCGAGTGACTGCAGCTGTTTCTCGCTAGCGAGATCTATGGAATGGTTCAAGGCTTTGATGTTGGCTACGTCATTCATCACACAATCAACACCATCCTTGAGCGTCTGCACTTGCCTCTGCCTCTTGTCCTATGCACCGACTCTTCCTTTTGTACCAGTGCCTGGTGCAGATGGGCAGCACCAACGAGAAAAGGCTGATGATCGATTTGATGGCGCTGAGGCAGTCATATGAGAACCGGGAAATAGACGACATTCGTTGGATACACGGCACTTGCAACCCCGCGGACGCCGACGAAGGCTACCCAAATGAGGCAATGAGGAGTTTGGTGGAGGACAATCGTTGACCTACGACTGGAAGGATGGGTAAAGCGTGAGAAGAGGTGAAGTTCGCAACCGATTGATTGCGAAAAGAAAATAGAGTGAGTGATGGTTGAATGACTCATGAACGTGTCATGACGTTCTACGTCCTTAGTCAGAAGGAAGTCGTACCTATGTACCATGCATATATAAGGAACGAGTTCCCCTGTTCCTTCACCATAGATAGTTCCTCCTTAGACATCAATATTACACCAGTCTCATCGCACTTGATTTACTTGTTACTTGCTTTACTGTTATCTCTTTACGTACGTACCTACCAACATTTCGTGTTAACCTACTAACATGTACTAGTTAGTCTTTTGAGGGAAGGATGGCGTTATTACTATTCTCTCGGGGTCCTTCCTCTGCTTCGATGGAAATAGCTATTCGACTTTACTGATTAGTGATTTCCATATTTCCATATTACATGGATGTATGTACATAGGTGCCTAGGTAGGTACATGCTAGCTAGGGGACATTACATAGGTACAATATTTAAATACACTAGGTACCTATGTATGTACTACCTAAAACCCCTGGTTCAACCTGGTAGAATCACATGCTCCGTCCATCGTGACTCGCCTTTTGCCTTTCGTACGTTTTGTTACAATGCGAAATCCGCAAAATGAGCTAGATTCCGCTGGTTGGCTAGGGCAGATCCGTTGCTACCCCGCAACATGCACGCATTCAGCATTTTGTGACACCATCGTGCATCTTTTCATCTTTCATCTGCAAATCCCACAGATGCCACAAACATTAACCGCACCTCATGCAAGTTGGCATTGTATGTAATATGTAATACGGTCGAAAAGAATCGTATTGTACCACGGCATCCAAGCAAGTTCTTTTGCCCTGGATGAATCCCCACTGCTGCAATGGTCACCCGGCTAACTGTTTTATGCGATACCACCCACCTCGCCTCGCCTTGCTGCAAAGGATCGAGGTTTCAGCCATCATCAACCCGGATACGTCCTATACTGTAGAGCTTACACGGTACGTGTTTTCTGGTAACGTAGCACGTGCTATTGATGGGCTCATGAAAACATATTAAAGAAAACGTATGTTCATGTGAAGAAAAGGGCTTGCCCCTATAATCGAACCATGCATCTATTCCGGTGGCTTGCGCATATCCTTCTACCTCACCATGGATTTTGGGGATGGGAACCCGATGATTTCTACGATGGATATGCTGATCTCTAGGTAGGGAGATTTAGATAGGCTTATGGAATGGACATTGCAACATAACTATTACTTGTCATAACTGTTACTTGTTTAATCCTCCTCCTCCTCCTCCTCCTCATCTTCGTCGTCTTTCTCATCTTCATTCTCATCTTCCTCCGACGTATCCTCCAACTCATCCTCGCTATCCTCCACGCCCTCCGGCCGGGGTATCATCGCAAATGCCCCACACACGTTATCCTATTCTGGGTCTCGTAGGTGCCGAGCAGCTTGCCCATCGCCTCGCCGCCTTCGCTTCCTTGAGCTCCGCGACGGTGAGCTTGAAGACGCGAAGCTTCCCATCGCTACTACCTGCAGCTATGAACAAACTGCCTGCCCTGTCTTTCCCTGGGGCTTTTACTATGCTAAAGTCTTTGATACGCCCCGAGACCCCGGCTTCCACCAAGCTCCGCAATGAGCTTGGCTACTGGCAGCGCCGTCTTTCCTTTCCTTCTGTAGACGATTTACCCGGAGTAAGATCCTGGCTCTTCGTAGAGAAGAACATGATTTTCCCATCCTCGGTCGACACAGCAAGTAGCGACGAATCGCTCGCGCCGTCTATCGTGACGTAGCAGAGCTCGTGTATCTTCCTCCTCGGATCCGGCATGACCCTGCATTTTGGCGTGCTATCCATGCCTAGCACTAGTGCGTCTCTGTCGAATCCTACGCAGAATTCGTCACCGTCCTCGGTGTTACCCCATACTACTTTCCTGCCTCCCCTAGCGAATGCTTCCTCTCCTACTTCTTGCAGCATCTCTCGGTTGAAATTAAGTACGCCGGCTTTTTTAGCCGTCATTAAATTCCATAATCGCATAGATCTCTCGCCCCTGCTCACGCTGATCATGAGTTTCATGCTTGGGTGTACGGCGAAATCGTTAACACCGGCTGGCGTCGCACCTAGCGCCGCCGTATCGCCGCTCGGTCGACCCAGAGGCTTCGGTACGGGGACTTTGATAGTCGACAGTAGAGACCAATCCCTCGTCCTTGTGACAGCTATGGTAGAGTCTTCGGAGGCGGAGATGAGCTTGGATTTCGTAGGAAAAGATAACTTGGTGATCGTAGACGAATGGTGTAGTAGTGTTCCCAGCCCGATTCTTGGGGTTCTCTAATATCTTTCGGGCGTGACGGAGGATAAGACGTCTTGGTCTTTGCGGCTGGGTGGGTGCGCTGAGATGTTGTAGACATTGATACGCTCGTCGCTGCTACCTGAAGCTAACATGACCTTCTGCAGCTTGCCCGGTTCGGGCGCTGAGGGGGGCGAGAGTGCTATACATCGTATTGCGGAACTGTGCGCATTGAAGAGAAAAGTATCGGCAAACTCGACCTGGTCATCGGCCGAGATAGTAGCGGTCAATCCGTGAAGAATTCGATCGTAAGACCCCGTAACGACCTGGATCGTTAATGGGGAAGAGCTCTTTATCTCTGCTGGTAACGACTCGGTGGTTTTGGGTTTCTTTAGAATAGCTAGCTCCGGTTTAGCTCCGTTAGAAGGGGCGTCTGTCCGCTTTCGTTTGCCCATTCTGCTGTGTTTTCGATTTAAGCTGGCTTCGACGGTTGAGTTTCGCAAGAAAATTTGGACTATTGAGAAGAATCGATACAGGATAGGGAAAAGATAAAGTGGAGAATGATAGATAAATGGGGCATATCTGCCCGGATAGCTGAATTGATACATGCACGTATCTACGTACCTACATGTAGATAGGTACTGCTTATGTACATTGTACATATGTACTTTAGATACGTCCATGTTACATATGTACCTAGGTACATACCTAGATATTTTAACATCAAGATAAAATAAAGGAATCTACAACAAATTATTATGAAAGATGTAGCACTTAGATGACATGTATGCATATGTCATTATATTACTGTATAGTTTGTCTTCAATTGTAATTCTTTTTTTCATACGTGAATGCTATCTGCTTAAGATGCCTCTACTGGCTAAGACAGCAGTTATTTACAGGACCCAGATACAGATAATAATCGAGGACAGCCAAGTTCCAAAATTTGGCTAGTTTTACCGCATGGCTATTTGGCGCTGTACCCTCCGGACGACAATGCGTATACAACGGGGCTATATGGAAGCTTGGAACCTCTTGATATAGTGTCGACTTCGAATTCTTGTCGACTCAAAAGTCATGGGAATGGGCTAAGTATACTCTATACTCTTGGTCCCTAATCCTATCCTAGGGTTCGAGATAAGACGTAGACTTATGTAGATATCGGTACGACGACTCCTCAGGAAACGGGCATGGTAAGGTTCTGATACCCTATAATGATGCGACGGTGGGATACGACCCATTTGAAATCTGCTACCGGTCGTAAATTGGTAGGCCCGGAACCTCTTCTGGGGAGGATTCAATCACTACCTAGATATTCTCGAAATCTTCCAGGGTTAAAATCTGTCAAGACGGGTATGACGAGTCTAAAGCCGAAGATCTCAAGACAGTCCCACCATCTTCCATCTCCCAGAGAGGGCGAGGCGAACATTGTTTAGCAACATCACACCTCTGTACTCTCAAATAGATCAACAGGCACTATATTGGACAAGTGTCACGGTGCACCGTTAACCTACTTAGGTACTGACGGCGTTGGTGTCGCGCTTCCGCTCGAGTTTCGCTGATGCTGTTGCTGTGCTCCGTGTTGAGCCTGCGCCTGCGCTTGCGCTTGTTGGGCCTGTGCTGCGGCAGCGGCGGCAGCTTGTTGCTGTTGCTGAGCTCTAAGCAGCTGAGCATATTGATGTGGTCCATTAGCAGCAGCAGCATGTCCTGTACCTCCCGCGGCGGCGTTCATCGCAGACTGTGCTAGGTTGTGTTATTGTGGCGGGTATTTAGCAACTGCCTCGCCATCTCACGGACCATATCTTGTGGGGTATTGGGATGTTGCTGTCTAATTTGACTCTCAATATGCTGAAGCTGTGAGACGTATGTCTGGTGCGTCGGCTGTGGTATTGTCGTATTTGGTCGCGGCGACCCTGCTTGAGACGTCATGGGAAGGCCTGGCGCGGGAGGAGTCGACATTCCTGAACCATTTCCGGTATTGAACTGGGCCATCATTGCTTGGGCCTGGGCATTGCTAAGATAACTTTTCTGGTTCAATCCACTCATCGCGGCAGCTCGCATGGCGGGGGGTGAACTTTGCAAAGGCATGCTTCCTTGTGGAGTCTGGGATTGTTGCTGATGTTGTTGCTGTTGCTGTCGCATCTGCACCGAACGGCGCTGTTGCTCGGAGATCTGTTGCGCCTGCATCAAGAGCTGAATATCTGGCTGTGCGGTGGGCATCGCCATCCGCGACTGGCCATTTACTGTAGGCATCTGCACTTGAGAGGTGCCATTCATCTGCATAGGAGGAACGAGACCGCCGCTCATGTGATTAGTGGCTCCTGTACCATCGGAGTGGTGGCATGCATGGCATTCGCGGACGGCCTTGACCGTTCATAGGAATTTGATTAGGAGCACCGACACGGGCCATAGCCGCATGGGGATGAGGCAGCCATCTGAGGATTATTCTGCGGAGCTGATTCGCATTCCGGCTGCCATCTGTGCAACCTGTCCTTGCTGTGCTCTTTGAAGGGCAGCCTACGTGCATATTAGTATCATTCGGTTAATATTTCGGGATGAGAAAAGGGAGGTTCATACTGCGCTGGGCCTCATGACGCTGCTGTTGTGCCATCCTCTCCGCTAACCTCTCGGCCATTGCTTGGTCTCTTTCGAATCGCATGATACTGTATTCTCTCGGGGTCTTGGTCGGGGCCCTTTGCTGGGGTGTTTCATTCGGCTTTCTCGTAGCTGCAAGAGAAGCGGCATGCTGCTGCTTTTATGCGGCCGTCTCACGTTTCTTTGCAAGTTTCTCATCGCGTCTATCATCGTCAGGTGTTTCTGGTTACGCCGCCTTTCTACCTTTAATGGAACGTTGTACCGCCGCTTAGGATCGGTGTAACAGGACCATTAGAGTTAGCTTGCTGTTGCTGCTGTGCTTGCTGCTGCATCGCGTTCTGGTGCTGTCGAATAACCTGTTGTGACGATTCGATTCTGCCCTGCCATAACTTGAAATACTGTGTTTTCTGCATATCATGAGGAAGCCCCTCAAGCATAACCCAGCGTTCAAAACATTCCCACGGTGTCCGCCTCCTCTCGGCCCTAAATAAGGACTTGGAGGAGAGTATGCTAGATATTAGAGACCAATTATAAGAATACGCGGACGAGGTCTTGAGTTCATCATCCTCCGACTGTATCCATTGGGAAGGGCTACGGCACTCGTAAAATGACTGGAAAGGCATAGAATGCTCATTAGGTGGGCGGAATTGATGTCCGGCGTGTAGTCTATCTCTGAAGCTCTTATTTCAGATCGAAACAGCGCCACGTCGGGGCTTTCTGGCTCTAGTCGAGGTTGGCTGTTGTTCAACTGGCCGAAAACGACTCCATCATCCTCGTCGTCCTCTGCGCATAGCTATATCGGCTTCGCTTTGGCG
This sequence comes from Daldinia concentrica, assembly GCA_902805455.1. Lineage (NCBI taxonomy): Eukaryota > Fungi > Ascomycota > Sordariomycetes > Xylariales > Hypoxylaceae > Daldinia > Daldinia concentrica. The sequence continues at coordinate 5,238 of CADCSW010000061.1, read as the reverse complement.
GTTCGATTGGCGCGAGTTCCATTCGGCCTTCCACGAACTTGCTTAGTGGCAATGCAGGGCGTCTCCACGAAGCATCGGGGTCGTATTCTGGCGCGGTGAGGTCGGACTTGGGGACTTTCAGTGGCGATCCGTAAATAGGTAGTTCTTCAAGCAGCCGATCCGCTGTAGGAGACTGATGTAACGCAAACACTATATCGTCATTCTCTAGGCAAATATAGCTGATGGAGCTACTGTGTCGAGAATACCCTCGTGAGGCTCATCGTCCGGCTCCATCGGGGAGTCCATGTCTGCAGATGGAATAAGGTCTGGCGTCGGTTGACTATCCGAACTCTGGGGTTATGCGCATCACCCATAATGATCTCTCCAGTATCAGCTGGCGCCTTGGGAGGTATGATAGCATCTACCTGTAGGGTCTTGCGATCTTCTATAGAAGCTGACACCCATTCGGCACAAGCATAAGCAAGGTTCCGGGCGGCTGCCATCTTCCATTTTCGCTCTTCACGGAAATCAGTTCTCATCCATTTCATCTCTTTAAGTAAAACATCCCAATGACATGGCGCGCGTGGGCTCAGGGCAACGCTTTGGTTGGCGTAAAGACCACTTGTTATGATGTTGCAAGTGATAAACCCTCTTGAGGACCTTGCAAGCTTGATTGTCAAGTATTTGGGTGTAAGAATCGGGCGTTGACAATGTCTTATGGGCCTGGTGTAAAATCTGGTCCAGAGGTCTCATCCATTTGGAGTTTGAGGCAAACGCCTGGACAAAAAGGGGAGTAAAGTAGTCATCACTAGCTATCTGCCCGACCTTCTGCTGATTCTGAACCAGTGATTTATCCGAATCTCCGGTAGGTCTAGTTTGTTTACCGAACACTACTGTCGATCGTTTACTTTATCTATAAGCTTAGACCTTCCTAGAAGGCTTTGCGGATGCTGTCTAGACGACTGAGATGTTGGGGTCACCAATGCTGTATGATCCGATAGGAATTCTCTCGACTCCCGGAGGCTCACTGAGAACCTCAGCAACCGGCTTCTGTCGAGCAACCCCGTAGGGCTGCTACTTCGCTCGAATCGGCTGATGAGATGGCGCTGCTTGGGAATGTCGAGTTCCTTCGGAGCCGTTGCATCGGAGTAGAGTCAACAGGGACCACCGAAATTTCTTTCTCCATGACTTCGTTCCTGCTTCCACCTTGAACACTACCGTTACTAAACCCGGTAGTAGTTGTGCTTGTGTCAGTCGGCGGTTCTCGTCCTCGTATCCGTAATCGGAAAATCACGAAAATCATTGTTAGGAGGAGGCTGCTGTGCGGGCAATTGTGGAATTGTATGGAGACTACTTGTCGTCTGGTCGAAGCTTGTGGCCACAGGCTTTTCAGGTTGCGCAGTAGATAATGAGTTGTTCAGCGGCTGTACAGAATTAATTTTTGGGTTAGCATTAATTGGTATCTCCGTTGTTGTAATGGTGGGTGCTGGCAACGGTTGGTCTTTGACTCGGTTCGGAATGCTTTCGGTTGTTCCAGGCACGGTTGGCTCGGACGGCGTTAAGCTCAATGGATTTTGTCTCATCGACGCCACATCTTTCATTCCCGCTAACTTGGCCTCTGTATTGTCCGCAAGTGGCACACTTTGACGTGGATCTACATTGTTCGTTGCATTGGAAAGGATTGGTGTTGCTGTTGCTGCTGTTGCTGTTGTTGAACTTGAAGATGCGCCATCAACTCCACTGCTGCCGTCGACCTGAGAAATCGAGTGAACCACAGCCACCTTCTCTTCAAGTTTCGTAGCTGGGACAGGGTCAATATCCATCTGCTCCCCATTGTGAATACCTCCTAAATGCGTGCCCGCATGTTGCGCTGTCTGCTGAGGCTTCTGCTGGGGTTGTTGCTGCTGGTATTGTTGCTGTGGGTGTTGGAGCGGTTGTTGATGTTGGTGTTGTTGTCGCTGTCGCTGGTCATTCGTAAGAGCTTGAACTACTTGTGGTTGAGGAAGGTTGACAGAGGCTGCGGCGTGACCTATTGGAATCTTGGGAGTTCCATCAGACCTATCGTTCGTAGGTAGATGTTCTATATGTTCGCCAGATGGAAACCTAGGTTTAGATAGATCATTTGATAACGGAGCGGGAGGATCTGGTCTTGTAGGTCGTCCGGTAGATTGGATGGGCCAAACTGGTTGATGCTGTTTCAATCCGGGACTAGATGTTGGTAAAGTAGAGGAAGATTCGGTTGGCCATCACTAATTGCTTGTCGCGATTGTACCAAAGGCGGTACCATAACAGGTCGCACGATAGCGCCGACATCTTTCTTTCTACTCTGATGAGCATTTTCGTTTGTGATAAAATTCTCGCCGGGTCGGGGTAGTGGAGGGTATTCGGATCGAACTCGTAGTCGCGTAGGGATATTTAATTCGTTTAATTTTCTCCTCTAATTTATATAATATTAGCAATTAGCAACTAACAACGTGAATAAATATCGTAGACGATGAATGTTTTCAAGGCCATTAAATCCACTAATCTTTCTAATTCCCAACTTCCCAACTTCTCAACTTCTCAAACGCGGTCGGAAATATATAAAATAATAAAGGACGCCAAGTTCAGACATACTGTAAGATATCGCAACCTTCAAGAAAATTTAACTCGGCAGCGTTGGTTGGTGGCGCGTCTGGATCGGCGAAGCTTCGTTGTGGGAGGCCATCCGTAGTCGTGGCGACCGCATACAGAACGCAGAGCTTTCCTTGAACGAGCGATAGCACTATAAAATATATATATCATGAGTATCGGATCAATTAGCTCTATTCATCCGAATATATAACTGACCTGCATTCTGCCCGCTTAGATTGCAGAAGCTTCGTGCGGTCGGCGGGCACGACCTCAGTCATAGCATCGACCACCGCGACATCCGTTTTACATGAAAACGGATGACTCTCCAGGCTTAATGGTACCACTGGAGATGAATCCGATATTATTAAGTGATGGAAATGATGGCGTTGTGTTGTACTAATTGATTTCTATCTTCGCGATCATTGACAAGAAGTCTCTTAGATTAATTTTTCCTTTTCTTTTCGCAGATGATGCCTATGGCAGCCTATGGTACCGACCACTTCAGTGCAGGGGCATCCTGATAGGCCTGGCTGGACCGATACACAGTGGTGACCCATTCTACCGAGTGCTATTGCTACTACCTAAATTCCTAAGGTACCTGCTATAAGCCCTATCCGTATACAAGCTTAGAGGCATGTACATGTAGGTAAATAAGACGCAACTTGGTTGTACCGATAACGATTTCTAAATTGGCTTGCCCCTCCTGCCCTCCTGCCCTCCTCATCCACGTAACTTAGAAGGTACCTACCTTATGCATTTGGTAGTTACACGTATGCAAGGTCTTCAACGTGTTCCTACATATTACCCAATGTACCTATCTAAATGCATGAGCTTAAATACCAAAACAATTGCAGCTTTATATGCTCGAAGTACCCATTTGGTCAGAACGTTCTGACCGTAGGAGATCATCTTGAAAAGCACCTTAGTCCGTGTATAACGCATCTGCGATCGATACTTTTGTTATGTAGTGCGAGAGTGCAGGATCGTATTCGATACATCAATGTATCATCAATAGGTACCTACCTACCTACGCTATTCCATTTACGTTGTTCGAAAGATTCAATTTAGTGTAGAGTTGGATCAAGCATTAGGTAATACATGTACTACGTGGTACCTCATTTATGTATGCTAAGGTTCCGTCCATGGAAGTTTCGTCTAAGATGCATACTTTATACACATGTACCTCCATGAGGTAAGCCACAGCTTATTAGATAATCAAACAAATTCGAGGTTCCTAGCCACAAGTGAAATGCCGCCTGAAACCTTGGAATGGTGCCAGGATCAAGGTCTACGTTTAAGGTCTACATATTACAACTTCGCCTTAAACTCGCATCGCCAGCTACATACCAAACAACAATAACTCTCCTCTACCTAAGCCTTCGCGTGTCGGTACCAAGCAAGTATATTCTCAGTTCGACTCATCCGGCTGTTTGGATCAACCAAAATGTCTGAATCTGCTCCGCGGATAGCGATTAATTTGGTACATCGTCATCCTCGAAGTCTGCCAATGGAGCTAAGAAACAAACACATTCCCAGCCGCCATCAACGTTAGGGAAACGTCAGCGACCACACGTCCTCAGTCATGATTCCGATTCAGGAGCGACGACGAAGCTCGACATGAAATAATTACAACTATTGGTGATGATGTATCTGAGTCTGAAGCTAAGAGGCGAAATCGGAAGACGGACAAATCGGGACGCGCCAATGTACCCTACGTGATAACCGGCCACAACAACCGTGACTGGAAAACAGAGTTAAAATCACAGAAGAGCACTAAAAGCGGTTTATCGTCAGGGTGGGCGGATTCTAGCGGCTCTGCAGAGAGAGATCCGGCCGACCAGGACAAACAAATTAAATGGGGTCTTAGCGTGACGAAGAAACCAGTACAAGGTGATACCGTCAATCTAGATGAGAGGCCGTCAAGAGACGAAGGGTCTATAACAACCGACCGTAGTTCATCCTAGTGATGAAACTGATGTTCCTACGAACGAAGATACAGATGCCATAGATGCTCTCTTAGGCAAGAAACGAAAGTTTGCAAAAGACCTCGTTATTGAAGGAAAATCAAGACATAGCACGCCCACGACGCTTTCGGAGCAGGATGCTTATCGTCGTAGAATGGAAGAAGCTGCTGAGGTAGCGACCATAGACGAGTACGATCAAATACCTGAGGGCGAGTTTGGAGCAGCCATGCTACGCGGAATGGGTTGGAATGGCGAGGAGCGCGGTGCGAAGCCGAAAGAAGTCAAAAGCGGCCAAATCTGATGGGACTTGGTTCTAAGGAGGATGAGGAGATTAGAAAGGAGTTGGCCCGAAAGCACGGGCATCGTGAACGCAGACCCCGTCTTGACGAGTATAGGAGGGACAAAGAAAAGGAGAGACAAGACCGTGGTGACCGTCGGTGATAGCTACAAGTCCGAGCGTGAGCGCGAACGGCGAGATTACGGCCATAGCCATCATCGCGATCGAGACCGGGATAGCCATAGACATTCCGAGCGCAGTTATAGGCGCTGAAAGAGCTGGCTAATGCCCTATCGGTTCGACCGAATAGAATACCGGCAACTTCTTAGCGCACCACGCTACATTGACTGCATAAAGTCGCCGCTACATTCCTATATCTACAGCACAACTTCCATTATTGGTGAA
>CADCSW010000060.1:0-17109 GCA_902805455.1 Daldinia concentrica | reverse complement strand
TTTATATATATTTATTAACAAATTTTAAAAATAAATATTCAAAAAAAAACGTTATTATATATTATTAAATTATTACTATACAATTTCGCAGAATTAAATACGTATTAATTTAAAACTTATTTATATTATTATTAAAAAACTATATATAAACTATTAACTTTTAATTTTTACTTATTAATTATAAACTTAAAACCTTCATGAATCGACTTATAAATAAATAATACCTTTAATATTAATATTATAAAATTTTTAATATTAAAAATAAAAATATTAGTTAAAATGTAAATTAAAATACGCCTTTTAAAAAAATATTAAATAAAAAAAAAATCGAAAATTTTATTAACTTACAAATTATTATTTATAATAAAATTATAAATTATTATAACATAAAAGATTAAATTAAAATTTAAACTTTATAAACGGTTAATTATTAAATATAATTAAAAAATTTATAAATAAAAAGCTTATAAAAAATATATATTACAACTTATTTATTAATTGAAACTATTTAATTACTTTATAACAATTTAATATATTAATCCTAAATTTAAAAATAAAAGCCTTTAATATTAAAATTAAATAATAAATAAATAATTAAATATAAAAGTTAAAATATATTAAAATTTAAACTTACAAAGTTACGTATATAATTATTTTACATTAATAAATTATTTATAAATAATGTATTTAAATTTATAAATAAATTTAAGTATTATTATTTTAAAAAATAAAAACTATTAACTAAAATAACAAAATTTACGTTATTAAAAATATCATCTATTAATCGTTCACTAAATACAAACAAATAACTTACAATATATTTACTAACAAAATTTACAAAATAGTCTAAGGCTTTAATATTAATTACGTCATTTATTACACAATTAATACCATTTTTAAACGTTTATTTTTGCCTAAAATCCTTCTCGTCTTATACACCAACTTCTTTTCCTTATACCAATACTTAATACAAATAAATAACACTAACAAGAAAAAGTTAATAATTAATTTAATAATATTAAAATAATTATATAAAAACTAAGAAATAAACAATATTTATTAAATATACAACACTTACAACCTTATAAACGTTATAACAAAAACTATTTTAAATAAAACAATAAAGAATTTGGTAAAAAATAATCAAATTAATTTACGATTAAAAAAATAAATAAAACGTAAAAAAAATAATAAGTTTACAATCAATTAATTACAAAAAAAAAATAGAATAAATAATAATTAAATAACTTATAAATATATTATAACGTTTTATATTCTTAATTAAAAAGAAATTATATTTATATATTATATATTATATAAAAAACAAATTCTCCTCGTTCTTTCACTATAAATAATTCCCTCTTTAAACATTAATATTATACCAATTTTATCGCATTTAATTTACTTATTACTTATTTTACTATTATCTCTTTACATACGTACCTACCAACAAAAAATAATTTAATAAATAAATTATTAATATTTTAACATAAAAATAACAAAATTTTTTAATAATATATATAAATTTATCTTATATTTAATTATATTAAATAAGATTTTCAATTATTACTTAATTAAATATAAAATAATTTTATATTAATAATTTTATAATTATCCATTTTTTTAATTAATTATATTAAATATAATTATTGTTTTAAGTTTAAAAATAAAATTTTAACTTTTTAAAATTAATATTAATTATTTTTTAATATAATTTACTTATTTTTTAAATTTATTATTAATTATATTAAATATGTAAATATATTTTTACTCAAATATATAAATTATACAAAAATAATAATATAAATTTTTGATTATTTCCTTTATTTTCTTAAAATTAATTAAATTAATGTACGTTAAAAATGCCATTATTTTAAAGTTTTTTTTAAAAGTTTTTTTTACTTTTATATTAAATCTTTTAATAATATTATAATTAAACGTTTAATTTAATATATATTTATAACTGCTTATATAATTAAGAATATTTATTATTATTAACTTTTATAAAGTTATAATTTATTTAATATAAAATAAATCCTTTTTTTTATTTGATTAAAAAATATAAATAAATTTAAGAAATAATTCCCGTTTTTATTTAATTTTTTTAATTTTTAATAACAATATTTAAATATTAAATAAATTAATAAACTTTATATTTTAAAATATAATCTTATTAATTATAATTATATAAAAAAGATTAATATTAATATAATTCTTTTAATTTAATATAATATTATTATAAATAATATCTTTAAATATATAAATTATATTGTATTTTATTTTATTATTTATTAATTATTTTAACTTTAATAAAACAAAAACTAAACATTTTAATAGTTAAATAAAAAAATATTATTAATAATAATATAATATATTAATATAATATAATAAAAAAGATTTAAACTATTTTTAAAGTAAAAAATAATTTAATTAAAATAATAGTATATTTTTAAATAATTTAAAAAAAAAAGAAAATTAAATAAATAAAAGTGATATAATAATTAATTCTTTTATATTATATTTTAAAACGTTATCGTTAAAAATTAAATAATTATAATTAATTAAAAAAATTAATTAAAAAATATTATATATATTTATATATATTAATGATTTTTTAATATAAAATAACTACTTTAATATACTTAAATTATATAAATTGCCTTTTTTTAAAAAAAAATAATTTAATTTTAATCTTTATAATTATTTTAACTTAAATTATTATTATTTAATTAATTTATTTTAAATCTTCGTTTTTTCGTTAATATATTAATAATATTACATCGCTTTTTAATAATGTAATATATATTATAATTATTTAAAATTTTTATATTTATTTTTATTATAATATTATTTTTTTTTACTTTTATTAATAATGTTAAGTTTAAAGAATTAACTATTGTTTTATTAACTTATTATATTTTTCTTTTAAATTTTAATATTTTTACTAATTTAATTAATAACGATAATAATAACGGTAATAACTTAAATAACTTCGTTTTTAAATTGTTTTTTTATTTTAAACTTTTAAATTATTTAATTAAAAATTTAATAAATTTTAAATAATAAAATATTAACAAATAATTAATATAATAAAAGAATTGCATTTTTTACTTTATTAACTTATAAATAATTTAAATATTAATAATATATTATGTTTTTAATAATTAAAAATTTTTAATTACTTAAATAATTCGTTATTTCCTTTTTTAATAATAAAACTTTTAATCGATATATTTATTAAATAATTATTAATAAAGAATTTTAAATATTATTTAAATTAATAATATTATATGTTAATTACATTTAAAATTAAAATAATAATACTTCGTTTTTTATTTATATAAATATTTATTAAAATAGTTTAATTAAATAAATTATATTTTATTTATAAAATTTTTAATATATTAAAAACTTAATTATTTAAACTTTTAATTATTAAAATAAAATTTCTTATTATATTTATAAAAAATATTTTAATTTTTTAAATTTTTTTTCTTACGTTAATATATAACCGTTTTTTAATTATTAATTAATTTTAAATTAATTCGGTAATAATTATATAAATTAAACCCCGTTTTTTAATATAATTTTTATTAAATTATGTTTTTTTCGCTTTTAATACGCGTTATTTACTTTACACGTAATGTTACTTTCGTCTTTTACTTTTATTAATCTTTTATTAATTTTTAATATTTTACTTATAATTTAATAATTGGAAATTATTACCCCTTTTTTTTAATTATTATCCTTGTTTTATAATCCCTTTTTTATTTATATTACAATATAATTTAATTAATTTACTTAATGAATATTAAACTATTTATATTAAGGTAATATTTAATTATTAAACAATATTTTATTGGTAAGTACGTACGTAAAAAGATAACAGTAAAGTAAGTAATAAGTAAATTAAGTGTAATAAAATTGATATAATATTAATGTTTAAAAAAGGAATTATTTATTGTAAAAAAACGAGGGGAAATTGTTCCTTATATAATATATGATATATAAGTACGACTTCTTTTTAATTAAAAATATAAAACGTTATAATACGTTTATAAATTATTTAATTATTATTTATTTTATTTTTTTTTTGTAATTAATTAGTTATAAATTTATTATTTTTTTTACGTTTTATCTATCCCTTTAATTATAGATTAATTTGGTTATTTTTTACTAAATTCTTTATTGTTTTATTTAAAGTAACTTTTATTATAACGTTTACGGGATTGCAAATATTATATATTTAATAAATATTATTTATTTCCCGGTTTTTATATAATTACTTTAACGCCATTAAATTGATTATTAACCTTTTTTTATTGATATTACTTATTTGTATTAAATATTGGTATAAAGAAAAAGAGTTAATACATAAAATAAAAAGAATTTTAAACAAAAAAAAACGCTTAAAAATAATATTAATTATATAATAAATAATATAATTAATATTAAAACCTTAAATTATTTTATAGATTTTATTAATAAATATATTATAAATTATTTATTTATATTTAATAAATAATTAATAAATAATATTTTTAATAACGTAAATTTTATTATTTTAATTAATAGTTTTTTTATTCTTTAAAATAATAATATATTTAATTTATAAATTTAAATTTTTATTATTTACAAATAATTTATTAACAAAAATATATACGCATAAATTCTATAAATTTAATTTAATACATTTTAATCTTTATATTTAATTATTCATTTATTATTTAATTTTAATATTAAAGATTTTTATTTTTTTAAATTTAAGATTAATATATTAAATTATTATAAAATAATCGAAAATAATTTCGGGTTAATAAATAATTATAATATATATTTTTTAAGTTTTTTATTTTATAAATTTTTTAATTATATTTAATAATTGGCTATTTATAAATTTAAACTTTTTAATTTAACCTTTTTAAATTATAATAATTTTGTAGTTTTTATTATAAATAATAATTTATAAATTATTAAAATTTTCGATTTCTTTATTTAATATTTTTTAAAGATATATTTTAATTTTTATTTTAATTAATATTTTATTTTTAATAATTAAGAATTTTATAATATTAATATTAAAAATATTATTTATTTATAAATTAATTAATTTAAAAGATTTTAAATTTGTAATTAATAAATAAAAATTAAAAGTTAATAATTTTATATATAATTTTCTTTAATAATAACGTAAATAAATTTCAAATTAATATATATTTAATTTTACAAAATCGTATAATAATTTAATAATATATAATAACGTTTCTTTAAAATATTTATTTTTTAATTCTATTAATAAGCATATATAAACTTCTTTTTATATCAATATTTTTAATTAAATATAAATTATAGTAATATTTTTAATTATAATTTTTATTTTTTAATATTAAAGTATAAAAACTAAAAATAAAATAAAACGTTGGTTAATTTTTTAAATAGTAAATATGTACGTTATAATAAATTCTTTATTAAAATTATTATATTTTTAAACTATTAATTATGACTTTTTATATAATGTAAAGATATTTTTGGCTTTAATTTCTTAAATTATTTATAACTTAAATATTATTATTCTTTAATATATTATTACATTATATATTTTAAGTAATAAAATATTTTCCTTAAATAAAGCATTTAATTCTTTTAAATTAAATACTTTATAAGGTTTATTTAACGTAATTATTTTTTTATTAATTTACAGTTTTAATATTAAATTAAAGTTATTTTACTTTTTAAAAGTAAAATATAATAACGTAATATATAAGAAATTATTAATATATATAAAATCTTTTTTTAAAATAAACTTATAGTTATTTAAATTAATTATAAACTTAAGTAATTTAATTATAAATTTCTTACCTTTTATAAGATCTTTTTTTAAATTAACGTAAGATTTTACGTATATATTGTTAAAAATATTAAAAATAATAGTTATATTTTTATTAATAATTGTAATAATTTTATAAAAGCCTTTTTATTTTCTTTTTTCTCGATAAATCAAAATTTTATTTTTTATTAAAAATGTTATAAGTAATATTTTTTAAGTATTAAGGGTATTCTTTATATTTAAAACGTTTTTAATTAAATATTATATTTTAATCTTTTTAATTTTTATTATTATCTTTTAAATTATTTATATTTTTTAAGTTTACGTAAAGATTAATAATAAATTTATATTAATTTTTAAATAAATACCAAAAATTAAAAGGATAAATATAAAATTATTTAAATTAATTATATTATTTATTGCTTTAATTATCATTTAAAATTAAAATATTTTTAAATTAAAGCCTTAAAATTTATTGATTATGATTTTGTAAATTTTACGTATAAGGTTATAATATTCTTTAATTTTATTAATAAATTAATAAGTTTTTATAAAAATTTAATAATAAATAACGTTGGCGATATAAATTTTATTTTTAAATTTAATATTATCGAAATTGATATTAATATTGTAGGTAATAATGTTAAAGGGTTCGAGATATATATTCATTTAATATTATTTAAAGATTTTTTATATTTTTTTAATTAAAATAATTTTTATAAATTATATTGTTTAAAAATTTATAATTATATTAATTATGTATAATATTAATTACTTATTAAAATATATAATATTAATAATTATTTCGTAATTAAAATTTATATTAAGATCTTTTAAATTAAATTTAAACTTTTAAAAAATCTTATTTTTTATTTAATAATGATAATAAAATTTATTAATTTTTTTAATATTATTAATATTAATATTATAATTGGTTTTATTTAATAAATTATATAATTTATTTATAAATAAATAGTTAAAACGGAAATATAAGTGTTGTAATTTTATTTTTATGAAATAAGTTGTGTTATTAAAATAAAATTATAAATATTTTTATTTGCGTACAATTGCCACGATTACTCCGTTCTTTTTAATTAATTAATTAATAATATTATTTAAATATATTTTTAAACAATTTATATTTTTAAAATATAAAAAAAATAAAATATTTGATTTTATTATATAAAAGTTAATTGGTTTAAAGGAAATATTAACCGTAATTATTTTTAATAATTTAATAAAGAATTTATTATTAAATTTAATATTTGTTTTATTTGTTTAATTATTGTTTATTTTTAACTTGCGTTTAAAAAAACCTTATATAAATATTTAATATTATCCTTTTTTTACGGTAAATATTTACGTTGCGCTTGTATTGGGAATAATTTCTTAAAAAATATTTTTAATATATTAATTTAAAATAAAAAAGGTATTATTTTAAAGTTTTTTAATAAAAGAGTAATAAAAAGTAATTCGATATTAATATGTTTAGTTTATTAAATAAATAACGGTTAAAAATTATTTAGTTTTATTTTTTTTTATTTTAAAAATTTAAATATTATTTTTATTATTATTAGATTTTAAATTTTTTTCTTTAATATTTTTATAATTAATTAAAAATATAGCATATTTTTTTTTATTTTATTCTTTTCTAATTTTCCATTAATTCTTAACTTCTTTTTATTCTTTTTTAAAATATTTAATAAATTAATATCCTTTTTTTTTACATATTTAATAATGTTTTTTTTTAATTTTATAATATTTTTTTAATTTAATATCTTTTACCTTTATCGATTCGATAATATTTTTATTTCGTATAATATTAATCGACCTTTTTATTACTCTTTTCTATTATATATTATCGTATATTTTTCAGATTTTTGTAAATATTTATTAAAATACGAAATTTGTTTATTAAATCTTTAAATTAATATAATAAAGTAAATAAAGTATGTTATAATTATAAAATGGTATGGTATATTTGGTAAACAATTATAATAAATTATTATTTTCTTTTAAAATTTTATTTTAAAATATGTTAATATAATAATAATTTATTAAATATAATTTGTAATATTTTTAGATTTAATTTTCCTTTATTTTTTTCTTTAGTTTTAATATTATAAAAAGTAATAAATATTTAATTTTAATAATATTATATCTTATTTTATTCCGTATTAAAATATTATTTTATGGTTAAATATATATTTATAAAATATTAATATTAAAGTATATTATATAAGTAATATATTGTTATTCTTTTTGCAAAAATAATAGAAAATATAATATAAAATTGTATTTATTAAATTCTTATTGTATAGCATATATTTAAGAAAAATCGAAACTTATCTTTAAAGATATTATAAGTTTCATTTATATAATTATTTTTATTATTTTAAATTTTTTTAAAATAATTTATAATAATTAAAGGATATATTTCGTTAAAAACTCGTATTAAAAAAATGTTGTAATATATTTATATTTATTAATTATTAATAAGTATAAAAATTTATTTTATTAAATTATTTGTTAATATAAATAATAAAACCGTTTAAAAGGAAAAATTATAATTTTTTATAAATTAATTTTTTCCGTTTATTTTAACGTTTAAAAAAATTGCTGTTATTATATAAAAGCCACCCGATGGCAGTTTAAATAGTTTAAATATATTTCTTAATATTATTGTAAAGGCTTGCTTTTATATAAAGTTAATATTATATATTAGATTATATTTTAATTATTTTATATATATTAAGGTATCGTATAAGGCGTTAATTTGTAAGAATAAGTTAAAAAAAGGTGCATTAATTCCTTATAAAGCCGGGAAATAAAAGACGTTTTTTATTAATTAAATATTATTTTAATATAAGTAATTTAGTATTTTTTAAAAAGGTTAATTAAATTATATTATAATATAAGTTAAAAATAAGTTATGTAATAAAAGTAATAGTTGGAAAAAGGGATATGTAATAATTTTTAATTATTAAATTAAAAATAAAATATTAAGAATTAATAAAAGATTATTAAAGGCGAAAAACAAAAAAAGTATTACGTATAAAGTAAATAACGTATATTAAAAGTAAAAAAAAGATAATCCAATTGAAATTATATTAAAAAATAAGGTTTAATTTATATATATAATTGTTTAAATTAACGTTTATAAATTAAAAATTGTTAATTATTATTATAATATAATATATATATAAATTTATACGTTAAAATAAACCAATTTTTTATTAATATTATATATAAATATTTTCTATATTAATATATTTAACCATTTTTACTTAATTACATTTAACTTATTAATATATTACATTAATAATTTATACAATATTATAAAATTAATAAATATTTCCGTATAATTAATATTATACTTTTTTATATAAATGCCTTTTATTATTAATACATTTTATAATCTTATACGTATTTATTTTAACAATGTTATAAAATTATTTACTATAAATTTTTTAAATCGTTTTTAATATTTATTTATAACCTTTTTAAATATATACACATTTATTAAACTTTTATTAATATTTTTAAAATTTAATAACGCAAATAATACTTAAATTACCTTTTATTCGAAAATAATTATTTATAAATTAATTAATTTCCATTTTATTACCATATAATTAAACTATTATATAAAAATAAATTTTTAACCGAAAATTAATTTAAAAAATTTAAATAATTCGTTTTTATTTTTTTATTCCATTACGTTATTATTAATAATATAAATTTAAGTTTATATTAAACTTTTTACTTATAAATTTTAAAATATTATTAAAAATATAAGTAATATAAAAGATAAAAATATAAAAAATAAAAGATTTAAATTAAAATGGCGTAAAAATATTTTATAAAGATTATATATAAATAAAGAATTATTTGTTATAAATAATACATATATTTCTTATAGAAAAAAATTTGTTAATATTGCATATATTGTTACGATAAACTTTTCCGGATTATCGTAATAATAATTCTTTTAACTTTATTAATTTATATTATTAAATATTTAATAATATTAATTAATGTTAATAAATATATAAATAAAGAAATAATAATAAAATAAATAATAAATAAATTAAATATAATAAAATTAATATAAAATTAATATTTAAAAAAGGAATTATTTATTATAAAAAAATAAAAGGAAATTGTTCCTTATATAATACATGGTATATAAGTACGACCTTTTTTTAATTAAAGACGTAAAACGTCATGGTACGTTTATAAGTCATTTAACCATTATATTTTTTTTTTTCAACTTTTTAAAAAACTATCGCGCTTTTTTCCGGTTTATTTTTATAAATTAACGTCCCGTATAATATCTTTATATATATAAGTTAATAAAGATATAATTAAAGTTATAATTTTATATATAATATTAGTTTTATATAAAAATAAATCTTTATTATAACATCGGGAAATATATTTAAATTATTTAAATTATTATTAAATGGTTTATATATAATAATAATAGTTTTTTTAAACATTAAAATAAACGGAGAAAATTAATTTATAAATGGTTATAGTTTTTTTTCTTAAATGGCTTTATTATTTATATTAATAAATAATTTAATAAAATAAATTTTTATATTTATTAATAATTAATAAATATAAATATATTATAACGTTTTTTTAATATAAATCTTTAATAAAATATATTTTTTAACTATTATAAGTTATTTTAAAAAAGTTTAAAATAATAAAAATAATTATATAAATGAAGCTTATAATATTTTTAAAAATAAATCCCGATTTTTTTTAAATATGTATTATACAACCGGAATTTAATAAATATAATTTTATGTTATACTTTTTACAATTTTTATAAGAAAAATAATAATATATTTTTTATATATTGTATTTTAATATTAATATTTTGTGAATATATATTTAATTATAAAATAATATTTTAATATAAAATAAAATAAAATATAATATTATTAAAATTAAATATTTATTATTTTTTATAATATTAAAGTTAAAGAAAAAAATATAAAGAAATTAAATTTAAAAGTATTATAAGTTATATTCGATAAATTATTATTATATTAACGTATTTTTAAACGTGATTTTAAAGAAAAATAATAATTTATAATAATTTTTCATTGAGTATTGTTGGTAGGTATATACGTAAAGAAATAATAGTAAAATAAGTAATAAATAAATTAAATGCAATAAGATTGGTATAATATTAATGTTTAAAGAAAGAACTATTTATAGTAAAAGAATAAAGGGAATTCGTTCTTTATATAATATATAATATATAAATACAACTTCTTTTTAATTAAAGATATAAAACGTTATAATATATTTATAAATTATTTAATCATTACTTATTTTATTTTTTTTTTATAATTAATTAATTATAAATTTATTACTTTTTTTACATTTTACCCATCTTTTTAATCGCAAATTAATTTGGTTATCCTTTATTAAACTCTTTATTACTTTATTTAAAATAGCTTTTATTATGGCGTTCGTAAGATTACAAATATTATATATTTAATAAATATTATTTATTTCCCAATTTTTATATAATTATTTTAACGCTATTAAATTAATTATTAATTTTTTCTTATTGGTATTACTTATTTATACCAGATATTAATATAGGAAAAAGAAATTGATATATAAAATAAAAAAGGCCTTAAGTAAAAATAAACGTTTAAAAATGGTATTAATTATATAATAAATAATATAATCAATATTAAAACCTTAAACTATTTTGTAAATTTTGCTAATAAATATATTATAAATTATTTACTTACACTTAATAAATAATTAATAAATAATATTTTTAATAATGTAAATTTTATTATTTTAATTAATAATTTTTTTATTTTTTAAAATAATAATATATTTAATTTATAAATTTAAATTTTTATTATTTATAAATAATTCGTTAATAAAAACGTATATACGTAAATTTTATAAATTTAATTTAATATATTTTAATTTTTATATTTAATTATCCATTTATTATTTAATTTTAATATTAAAAGCTTTTATTTCTTTAAATTTAAGATTAATATATTAAATTATTATAAAATAGTTAAAAATAGTTTTAAATTGGTAAATGGTTGCAATATATATTTTTCAAACTTTTTATTTTATAAATCTTTTAATTATATTTAATAATTAATTATTTATAAATTTAAATTTCTTAATTTAATTTTTTTATATTATAATAATTTCGTAATTTTTATTATAAATAATAATTTATAAATTATTAAAATCTTCGATTTCTTTATTTAATATTTTTTAAAGGTATATTTTAATTTTTATTTTAATTAATACTTTATTTTTAATAATTAAAAATTTTATAATATTAATATTAAAAGTATTATCCATTTATAAACCGATTAATCTAAAAGATTTTAAATTTATAATTAATAAATAAAAATTAAAAGTTAATAATTTTATATATAATTTTTTTTAATAATAGTATAAATAAATTTTAAATTAATATATATTTAACTCCGTAAAACTGTATAATAATTTAATAATATATAATAGCATTCTTTCGAAATATTTATTTTTTAATTTTATTAATAAATATATATAAATTTTTTTTTATATTAATATTTTTAATTAAGTATAAATTATAATAATATCTTTAATTATAACTTTTATTTTTTAATATTAAAATATAAAAGTTAATAATAAAATAAAGCGTTAATTAACTTTTTAAATAGTAGATATATATATTATAATAAATTTTTTATTAAAATTATTATATTTTTAAATTATTAATTATGATTTTTTATATAGCGTAAAAATATTTTTAACTTTAATTTCTTAAATTATTTATAATTTAAATATTATTATTTTTTAATATATTATTATATTATATATTTTAGG
This sequence comes from Daldinia concentrica, assembly GCA_902805455.1. Lineage (NCBI taxonomy): Eukaryota > Fungi > Ascomycota > Sordariomycetes > Xylariales > Hypoxylaceae > Daldinia > Daldinia concentrica. The sequence continues at coordinate 4,406 of CADCSW010000060.1, read as the reverse complement.
TAATAAAATATTTTTTTTTAAATAAAATATTTAATTCCTTTAAATTAAATATTTTATAAGGTTTATTTGGCATAATTATCTTTTTATTAATTTATAGTTTTAATATTAAGTTAAAATTATTTTATTTTTTAGAAATAAAATATAATAATATAATATGTAAAAAATTATTGATATATATAAAAATTTTTTTTAAAATAAATTTATAATTGTTTAAATTAATTATAAATTTAAATAAATCGATTATAAATTTTTTATCTTTTATAAAAATTTTTTTAAAATTAATATAAGATTTTACATATATATTTTTAAATATAAACATACTATTAAAAATATTAGAAGTAATAATTACGTTTTTATTAATAATTATAATAATTTTATAAAAATCTTTTTATTTTTTTTTTTTCGATAAATTAAAACCTTACTTTTTATTAAAAATATTATAAATAATATTTTTTAAATATTAAAATTATTTTTTATATTTAAAATATTTTTAATTAAACGTTATATTTTAATCTTTTTAATTTTTATTATTATTTTTTAAATTGTTTATATTTTTTAGATTTGCGTAAAAATTAATAATAAATTTATATTAATTTTTAAATAAATACCAAAAATTAAAAGGATAAATATAAAATTATTTAAATTAATTATATTATTTATTACTTTAATTATTATCTAAAATTAAAATATTTTTAAGTTAAAATTTTAAAATTTATCGGTTATAATTTTATAAATTTTACGTATAAAGCTATAATATTCTTTAATTTTATTAATAAATTAATAAGTTTTTATAAAAATTTAATAATAAATAATATTAATAATATAAATTTTATTTTTAAATTTAATATTATCGAAATTAATATTAACATTATAAGTAATAATATTAAAGAGTTTAAAATATATATCCATTTAATATTATTTAAAGGTTTTTTATATTTTTTTAATTAAAATAATTTTTATAAATTATATTATTTAAAAATCTATAATTATATTAATTATATATAATATTAATTATTTATTAAGGTATATAATATTAATAATTATTTTATAATTAAAATTTATATTAAAATTTTTTTAAATTAAATTTAAACTTTTAAAAAATTTTATCTTTTATTTAATAATAGTAATAAAATTTATTAATTTTTTTAATATTATTAATATTAATATTATAATTGGTTTTATTTAATAAATTATATAATTTATTTATAAATAAATAATCAAAACGGAAATATAAATATTATAATTTTATTTTTATAAAATAAATTATATTATTAAAATAAAATTATAAATATCTTTATTTATATATAATTGTTACGATTATTTTATTTTTTCCAATTAATTAATTAATAATATTATTTAAATTTATTTTTAAATAATTTATATCTTTAAAATATAAAAAAAATGAGATATTTAATTTTATTATATAAAAATTAATTAATTTAAATGAAATATTACTTGTAATTATTTTTAAAAGTTTAATTAAAAGTTTATTATTAAATTTAATATTTATTTTATTTATTTAATTATTATTTATTTAATTATCATTTATTTTTAATTTATATTCGTAAAAACCTTTAATAAAAGTTTAATATTATTTTTTTTATAATAAATATTTTTGTTACACTTATATTAAAAATAATTCTTTAGAAAATATCTTTTATATATTAATTTAAAATAAAAGATATATTATTTTTAAAGTTTTTAATAAAAAAGTAATAAAAGATAATTTAATTTTAATACGTTTAATTTATTAAATATATAACGGTTAAAATTGTTTAATTTCTTTTTTTTTTAAAAAAACCTTAAATATTATTATCATTATTATTAAATTGTAAATTGTTTTTTTAATATTTTTATTTTATTTCTTTTTAGCTTTTTATTAATTATTAATCTTTTTATATTTTTTTAAAGTGTTTTTAATTTTTATTCTTTTTTTTTTTTTTTTTAAAATATTTAATAAATTAATATCTTTTTTTTTTATATATCCAATAATATTTTTTCCAATTTTATAATATCTTTTTAATTTAATATTTTTTATTTTTATTGGTTTGGTAATATTTTTATTTTATATAATATTAATCGATATTTTTATTATTTTTTTTTTTTATATATTATTATACGTTTTTTAAATTTTTATAAATATTTATTAAAGTATAAAATTTATTTATTAAGTTTTTAAATTAATATAATAAAATAAATAAAACGTATTATAATTATAAGATGGTATAATATATTTAATAAACAGTTATAATAAATTATTATTTTTTTTTAAAGTTTTATTTTAAAATATATTAATATAATAATAATTTATTAAATATAATTTATAATATTTTTAGGTTTAATTTTCTTTTATTTTTTTCTTTAATTTTAATATTGTAAAAAATAATAAATATTTAATTTTAATAATATTATATTTTATTTTGTTTTATATTAAAATATTATTTTATAGTTAGATATATATTTATAAAATATTAATATTAAAATATATTATATAAGAAATATATTACTATTTTTTTTATAAAAATAATAGAAAATATAATATAAAACTATATTTATTGGATTTTTATTATATAACACACATTTAAAAAAAAATTAAAATTTATTTTTAAAGATATTATAGGTTTTATCCATATAATTATTTTTATTATTCCAAATTTTTTTAAAATAGTTTATAATAATTGGGGGATATATTTTATTAAGAATTTATATTAAAAAAATATTATAATATATTTATATTTATTAATTATTAATAAATATAAAAATTTATTTTATTAAATTATTTGCTAGTATAAATAATAAAACCATTTAAAAGAAAAAACCGTAACCTTTTATAAATTAATTTCTTTTACTTATTTTAGTGCTTAAGAAAATTGCTGTTATTATATAAAAATTATTTAATAACGATTTAAATAATTTAAGTATATTTCTCGATATTATTATAAAGATTTATTTTTATATAAAATTAATATTATATATTAAATTATAGTTTAATTATTTTATATATATTAGGATATTATATAAGGCGTTAATTTATAAAAGTAAACCGAGAAAAAACGCGTTAATTCTTTATAAAGCCAAGAAATAAAAAACATTTTTTATTAATTAAATATTACCTTAATATAAATAATTTAATATTCTTTAAAAAAATTAATTAAACTATATTATAATATAAGTTAAAAATAGGTTATATAATAAGGATAATAATTAAAAAAAAAAATATATATAATAATTTCCAATTATTAAATTAAAAGTAAAATATTAAAAATCGATAAAAAATTATTAAAGGCAAAGGGTAAAAGTAGTATTACGTATGAAATAAATAATATATATTAATAGTAAAAAAGAAATAATCCAATTAAAATTATATTAAAAAATAAAATTTAACTTATATATATAATTGCTTAAACCAACATTTATAAATTAAAAATTACCAATTATTATTATAACGTAATATATATATAAATTTACACGTTAAAATAAACCAATCCTTTATTAATATTATATATAAATATTTTCTATATTAACATATTTAACTATTTTCGCTTAACTATATTTAACTCGTTAATATATTATATTAATAATTTATATAATATTATAAAATTAATAAATATCTTTATATAATTAATATTATACCTTTTTATATAAACGCCTTTTATTATTAATACATTACATAATCTTACATATATTTATTTTAATAATATTATAAAATTATTTATTATAAATCTTTTAAATTATTTTTAATATTTATCCATTATTTTTTCGGATATATATATATTTATTAAATTTTTATTAATATTTTTAAAATTTAATAATATAAATAATATTTAAATTATTTTTTACTTAAAAATAATTATTTATAAGTTAATTAATTCCCATTTTACTACTATATAGTTAAACTATTATATAAAAATAAATATTTAACCAAAATTTAATTTAAAAAATTCGAATAATTTATCTTTATTCTTTTATTCCATTATGTTATTATTAATGGTATAAGCTTAAACTTACGCTAAATTTTTTACTTATAAATTTTAAAATATTATTAAAAATATAAATAATATAAAAAATAAAAATATAAAAAATAAAAGATTTAAATTAAAATAATATAAAAATATTTTGTAAAGATTATATATAAATAAAGAATTATTCGTTATAAATAATATAAATATTTCTTATAAAAAAGAAATTACTAATATTACGTATATTATTACAATAAATTTTTTTAAATTATTATAATAATAATTTTTTTAACTTTATTAATTTATATTATTAAATATTTAATAATATTAATTAATATTAATAAATACGTACGTAAAAAAATAATAATAAAATAAATAATAAATAAATTAATTGCAATAAAATTAATATAATATTGATATTTAAAAAGGAAATTATTTATTATAAAA
>CADCSW010000059.1:0-11801 GCA_902805455.1 Daldinia concentrica | reverse complement strand
ATAAACTTATAGTTATTTAAATTACTAATTATAAACTTAAGTAATTTAATTATAAATTTCTTTTACCTTTTATAAGATCTTTTTTAAATTAACGTAAGATTTTACGTATATATTGTTAAAAATATTAAAATAATAGTTATATTTTTATTAATAATTGTAATAATTTTATAAAAAGCCTTTTTTATTTTTTTTCTCGATAAATCAAAATTTTATTTTTTATTAAAAAATGTTATAAAAATATTTTTAAGTATTAAAATATTCTTTATATTTAAAACGTTTTAATTAAATATTATATTTTAATCTTTTAATTTTATTATTATCTTTTAAATTATTTATATTTTTTTAAGTTTACGTAAAGATTAATAATAAATTTATATTAATTTTAAATAAATACCAAAAAAATTAAAAGGATAAATATAAAATTATTTTAAATTAATTATATTATTTATTGCTTTAATTATCATTTAAAATTAAAATATTTTTAAATTAAAGCCTTAAAATTTATTGATTATGATTTTAAATTTTACGTATAAGGTTATAATATTCTTTAATTTTATTAATAAATTAATAAGTTTTTATAAAATTTAATAATAAATAACGTTGGCGATATAAATTTTATTTTAAATTTAATATTATCGAAATTGATATTAATATTGTAGGTAATAATGTTAAAGGGTTCGAGATATATATTCATTTAATATTATTTAAAGATTTTTTATATTTTTAATTAAAATAATTTTTATAAATTATATTGTTTAAAAATTTATAATTATATTAATTATGTATAATATTAATTACTTATTAAAATATATAATATTAATAATTATTTCGTAATTAAAATTTATATTAAGATCTTTTAAATTAAATTTAAACTTTTAAAAATCTTATTTTATTTAATAATGATAATAAAATTTATTAATTTTTTAATATTATTAATATTAATATTATAATTGGTTTTATTTAATAAATTATATAATTTATTTATAAATAAATAGTTAAAACGGAAATATAAGTGTTGTAATTTTATTTTTATGAAATAAGTTGTGTTATTAAAATAAAATAAAATATAAATATTTTATTTGCGTACAATTTTAACGATTAACTTTGTTCTTTTTAATTAATTAATTAATAATATTATTTAAATATATTTTAAACAATTTATATTTTAAAATATAAAAAAAAAAATAAAATATTTGATTTTATTATATAAAGTTAATTGGTTTAAAGGAAATATTAACCGTAATTATTTTTAATAATTTAATAAAGAATTTATTATTAAATTTAATATTTGTTTTATTTGTTTAATTATTGTTTATTTTAACTTGCGTTTAAAAAACCTATATAAATATTTAATATTATCCTTTTTTACGGTAAATATTTACGTTTCTGCTTGTATTAGGGAATAATTTCTTAAAAATATTTTTAATATATTAATTTAAAATAAAAAAGGTATTATTTTAAAGTTTTTTAATAAAAGAGTAATAAAAAGTAATCGATATTAATATGTTTAGTTTATTAAATAAATAACGGTTAAAATTATTTAGTTTTTTTTTTTATTTTAAAATTAAATATTATTTTATTATTATTAGATTTTAAATTTTTTTCTTTAATATTTTTATAATTAATTAAAAATATAGCATATTTTTTTTTTATTTTATTCTTTTCTAATTTTCCATTAATTCTTAACTTCTTTTTTATTTTTTTAAAATATTTAATAAATTAATATCCTTTTTTTTACATATTTAATAATGTTTTTTTTAATTTTATAATATTTTTTAAGTTTAATATCTTTTACCTTTATCGATTCGATAGTATTTTTATTTTGTATAGTATTAATTAATATTTTTATTATTTTTTTTTATTATATATTATTATGCGTTTTTTAGATTTTCGTAAGTATTTATTAAAGTACGAAATTTATTTGTTAAATTTTTAAACTAATATAATAAAGTAAATAAAACGTGTTATAGTTATAAAACGGTGTAGTATATTTGGTAAATAGCTGTAATAAATTATTATTTTTTTTTAAAGTTTTATTTTAAAATACGCTAATATAATAATAATTTATTAAGTATAATTTATAGTATTTTTAAGTTTGATTTTCTTTTATTTTTTTTTTAATTTTAATATTGTAAAAAGTAATAAATATTTAATTTTGGTAATATTATATTTTATTTTGTTTTGTGTTAAAGTATTGTTTTATGGTTAAGTATATATTTGCGAAGTATTAATGTTAAAGTATGTTATATAAAAAATATATTATTATTTTTTTTTGTAAGAATAGTGGAAAATATAGTATAGAATTACGTTTATTAGATTTTTGCTATATAGTATATATTTAAGAAGAATTGGAATTTATTTTTAAAAATATTATAAGCTTTATTTATATAATTATTTTTATTATTTTAGGTTTTTTTAAAGTGGTTTATAATAGTTGGGGAATATATTTTATTTAAAACTTATATTAAAGGAATGTTATAATATATTTATATTTGTTAATTATTAATAAATATAAGGGTTTATTTTATTAAATTATTTACTGGTATAAGTAGTGGAGTTATTTAAGAAAAAAAACCATAATCTTTTATAAGTTGGTTTTTTCCGCTTATTTTAATATTTAAAGAAATTGTTACTATTATATAAAGATTATTTGGTAGCGGTTTAAGTAATTTAAATATATTTTTTAGTATTATTATAAAGGTTTGCTTTTATGTGGGGTTAGTGTTATATATTAAGTTATATCTTAATTATTTTATATATGTTAAAGTATTGTACAAGGTGTTAATTTATAGAAGTAAATTGGGAAAAGGCGCGTTAATTCTTTATAAAGCCGGAGAATAAAAGACGTTTTTTATTAATTAAATATTACTTTAATATAAATAATTTAATATTTTTTAAAAAGGTTGGTTAAATTATATTATAGTATAAGTTAAGGATAAGTTATATAATAAAAGTAATAGTTGGGAAAAAAGATATGTAATAATTTTTAATTGTTAAATTAAAGGTAAAATATTAAAAATTAACAAAGGATTATTAAAAGCGGGGGGCGAAAGGAATATTACGTATAAAGTAAACAACGTATATTAAAAGTGGAAAAAAAGTGGTTTAATTAAAATTATATTAAAAAATAAGGTTTAATTTATACATATAATTGTTTAAATTAACGTTTGTAAATTAAAAATTACTAATTATTATTATAATATAATATATATATAAGTTTATATGTTAAAATAAATTAATTTTTTATTAATATTATATATAAATATTTTTTATATTAATATATTTAACTATTTTTATTTAATTATATTTAATTTATTAATATATTATATTAATAATTTATATAATATTATAAAATTAATAAATATTTTTATATAATTAATATTATATTTTTTTATGTAAATGTTTTTTATTATTAATACGTTTTATAATTTTAAATATATTTATTTTAATAATATTGCGAAATTATTTATTATAAATCTTTTAAATTATTTTTAATATTTATTTATAGTTTTTTCAAATATACGTATATTTATTAAATTTTTATTAATATTTTTAAAATTTAATAACGTAAATAATATTTAAGTTATTTTTTATTTAAAAATATTTATTTATAAATTAATTAATTTCCATTTTATTACCATAATTAAACTATTTATATAAAAATAAATTTTTAACCGAAAATTAATTTAAAAAAATTTAAATAATTGTTTTATTTTTTATTCCATTACGTTATTATTAATAATATAAATTTAAGTTTATATTAAACTTTTACTTATAAATTTTAAAATATTATTAAAATATAAGTAATATAAAAGATAAAAATATAAAAAATAAAAGATTTAAATTAAAATGGCGTAAAAATATTTTATAAAGATTATATAAATAAATTAGAATTATTTGTTATAAATAATACATATTTTTATAGAAAAATTTGTTAATATTGCATATATTGTTACGATAAACTTTTCCGGATTATCGTAATAATTTTTTTAACTTTATTAATTTATATTATTAAATATTTAATAATATTAATTAATGTTAATAAATATATAAATAAAAGAAATAATAATAAAATAAATAATAAATAAATTAAATATAATAAATTAATATAAAATTAATATTTAAAAAAGGAATTATTTATTATAAAAAAAATAAAAGGAAATGTTCCTTATATAATACATGGTATATAAGTACGACCTTTTTAATTAAAAGACGTAAAACGTCATGGTACGTTTATAAGTCATTTAACCATTATATTTTTTTTTTTCAACTTTTAAAAACTATCGCGCTTTTTTTCCGGTTTATTTTATAAATTAACGTCCCGTATAATATCTCTTTATATATATAAGCATAAAGATATAATTAAGTTATATTTTATATATAATATTATTTTATATAAAAAATAAATCTTTATTATAACATCGGGAAATATATTTTAAATTATTTAAATTATTATTAAATGGTTTATATATAATAATAATAGTTTAAACATTAAAATAAACGGAGAAAAAATTAATTTATAAATGGTTATAGTTTTTTTCTTAAATGGCTTTTTATTATTTATATTAATAAATAATTTAATAAAATAAATTTTATATTTATTAATAATTAATAAAATATAAATATATTATAACGTTTTTTTTAATATAAATCTTTAATAAAATATATATTTTTAACTATTATAAGTTATTTTAAAAAGTTTAAAATAATAAAATAATTATATAAATGAAATATTTATAATATTTTTAAAAATAAACCTGATTTTTTAAATATGTATTATACAACCGGAATTTAATAAATATAATTTTATGTTATACTTTTTACAATTTTTATAAGAAAAATAATAATATATTTTTTTTTATATATTGTATTTTAATATTAATATTTTGTGAATATATATTTAATTATAAAATAATATTTTAATATAAAATAAAATAAAATATAATATTATTAAAATTAAATATTTATTATTTTTTATAATATTAAAGAATAAAGAAAAAAAATATAAAGAAATTAAATTTAAAAAGTATTATAAGTTATATTCGATAAAATTATTATTATATTAACGTATTTTTAAACGTGATTTTAAATAAAATAATAATTTATATAATTTTCATTAGTATTGTTGGTAGGTATATGTAAAGAAATAATAGTAAAATAAGTAAAATAAAATAAAATGCAATAAGATTATAATATTAATGTTTAAAGAAAGAACTATTTATGTAAAAGAATAAAGGGAATTCACTTTATATAATATATATATATAAATACAACTTCTTTTAATTAAAGATATAAAACGTTATAATATATTTATAAATTATTTAATCATTACTTTATTTTATTTTTTTTATAATTAATTAATTATAAATTTATTATTTTTTTACATTTTACCCATCTTTTAATTTAAATTAATTTGGTTATCCTATTAAACTCTTTATTACTTTATTTAAAATAGCTTTTATTATGGCGTTCGTAAGATTACAAATATTATATATTTAATAAATATTATTTATTTCAATTTTTATATAATTATTTTAACGCTATTAAATTAATTATTAATTTTTTTTATTGGTAAATTACTTATTTATACCAGATATTAATATAGAAAAATTGATATATAAAAAAAACCAAGTAAAAATAAACGTTTAAAAATGGTATTAATTATATAATAAATAATATAATCAATATTAAAACCTTAAACTATATTTGTAAAATTTTGCTAATAAATATATTATAAATTATTTATTACATTTAATAAATAATTAATAATAATATTTTAATAATGAAATTTTATTATTTTAATTAATAATTTTTATTTTTAAAATAATAATATTTAATTTATAAATTTAAATTTTTATTATTTATAAATAATTGTTAATAAAAACGTATATACGTAAATTTTATAAATTAATTTAATATATTTTAATTTTTATATTTAATTATCCATTTATTATTTAATTTTAATATTAAAAGCTTTTATTTCTTTAAATTTAAGATTAATATATTAAATTATTATAAAATAGTTAAAAAAATAGTTTTAAATTAAAATGTTATATATATATTTTTCAAACTTTTATTTTATAAATTCTTTAATTTATATTTAATATATAATTTTTATAAATTTAATAAATTTTTTTATTATAATAATAAAAATTTTAAATAATATATAAATAAATTATTAAAATCTTGATTTCTTTTATTTAATATTTTTAAAGGTATATTTAATTTTATTTTAATTAATACTTTATTTTTTAATAATTAAAATTTTATAATATTAATATTAAAAGTATTATCCATTTATAAAACCGATTAATCTAAAAGATTAATTTATATAATAATAAATAAAAAATTAAAAGTTAATAATTTTATATATAATTTTTAATAATAGTATAAATAAATTAATATATATTTAACCTGTAAAACTGTATAATAATTAATAATATATAATAGCATTCTTTTCGAAATATTTATTTTTTTAATTTTATTAATAAATATATATAAATTTTTTTATATTAATATTTTTAATTAAGTATAAATTATAATAATATTTTAATTATAAATTTTATTTTTTAATATTAAAATATAAAAGTTAATAATAAAATAAAGCGTTAATTAACTTTTTAAATAAAAGTAATATATATATATTATATAATAAATTTTTTATTAAAAATTATTACTTAAATTATTAATTATGATTTTATATATATGTAAAAATATTTAACTTTAATTTCTAAATTATTTATAATTTAAATATTATTATTTTTTTTAATATATTATTATATTATATATTTTAGGTAATAATATTTTTTTAAATAAAATATTTAATTCTTTAAATTAAATATTTTATAAGTTTATTTATTTGCATAATTATCTTTTTATTAATTTATAGTTTTAATATTAAGTTAAATTATTTTATTTTTTAGAAATAAAATATAATAATATAATATGTAAAAAATTATTGATATATATAAAAATTTTTTTTAAAATAAATTTATAATTGTTTAAATTAATTATAAATTTAAATAAATTCGATTATAAATTTTTTATCTTTTATAAAAATTTTTTTAAAATTAATATAAGATTTTACATATATATTTTTAAATATAAACATATTATTAAAAATATTAAAGTAATAATTACGTTTTTATTATTAATAATTATAATAATTTTATAAAATCTTTTATTTTTTTTTCGATAAATTATAATTTTTATTTTTATTAAAATATTATAAATAATATTTTTAAATATTAAAAATTATTTTTATATTTAAAAATATTTTAATTAAACGTTATATTTAATTTTTTAATTTTATTATTATTTTAAATTATTTATATTTTAAATTTCGTAAAAATTAATAATAATAAATTTATATTAATTTTTAATAAATATTAAAAATTAAAAGGATAAATATAAAATTATTTAAATTAATTATATTATTTATTACTTTAATTATTATCTAAAATTAAAATATTTTTTAAATTAAAATTTTAAATTTATCGGTTATATTTTTAAATAATATAAAGCTATATTCTTTTAATTTATTAATAAATTAATATTTTTATAAAAATTTAATAATAAATAATATTAATAATATAAATTTTATTTTTAAATTTAATATTATTAAAATTAATATTAATATTATAAGTATAATATTAAAGAATTTAAATATATATTTATTTAATATTATTTAAAGGTTTTTTATATTTTTATTAAAATAATTTTTATAAATTTTCATTATTTATAAAATATATCTTATAATGCTTTTCGCCATAATTATACAGTTAAAATATAAAGTTTTAAAACTTATTTAAATAAAATAAATAATAAAAGTTTTAAACTTAAATTTAAATTTTTTAAAATTTATTTTATTTAATAATAGTAATAAAATTATTAATTTTTAATATTATTAATATATTATTATAATTGTTTTATTTAATAAATTATATAATTTATTTATAAATAAATAATTAAACGAAAATATAAAATATTATAATTTTATTTTTATAAAATAATTATATTATTAAAATAAAATTATAAATATCTTTATTTATATATAATTATTATAATTATTTTTATTTTTCCAATTAATTAATTAATAATATTATTTAAATTTATTTTTTAAATAATTTATATCTTTTAAATATATAACATAACATTAAAAAATGCTATTATTATAAAAGTAAACATTATTTTTATATAAAAATCTTAAATTAAAATTAATAAATTTAAAAAAAATTATTAAAATATATTTTTAATATAATATTTCTTTTTTAATTAAGGATTAATTAAAGGAAAAACCTCGTATATAAATATTTAATATTATTTTTTTCTTATAATAAATATTTATACTATACTTATATTAGAAATAATTCTTTAAAAAATATTTTTGATATATTGGTTTAAAATAAAAGAAATATTATTTTAAGATTTTTTAAAAAAAAAATAATAAGAAATAATTTAATATTAATACGTTTAATTTATTAAATAAATAACGGTTAAGAATTATTTAACTTTACCTTTTTTTACCTTAAAAATTTAAATATCATTTTTATTATTATTAAATTTTAAATTCTTTTTTTCGATATTTTTATAATTAGTTAAAAATATGGCATATTTTCCTTTATTTTATTTCTTTTTAATTTTTCACTAATTTTTAACTTCTTTTTATTCTTTTTTAAAATATTTAATAAATTAATATTCTTTTTTCTTACATATTTAATAGCGTTTTTTCTAATTTTATAATACTTTTTTAGCTTAGTATCTTTTATTTTTATTAATTTAATAGTATTTTCGTTTTATATAATATTAATTAACATCTTTATTACTCTTTTTTATCATATATTGTTATATACTTTTTAGATTTTTATAAATATTTATTAAAATGTAAAATTTACCTATTAAATTTTCAAATTAATATAATAGAGTAAATAAAATATGTTATAATTATAAAATAGTATAATATATTTAATAAACAACTATAATAAATTATTATTTTCCTTTAAAATCTTATTTTAAAATATATTAATATAATAATAATTTATTAAATATAATTTATAATATTTTTAAGTTTAATCTTTCTTTATTTTTTTTTTTAACTTTAATATTATAGAAAATAATAAATATTTAATTTTAATAATATTATATTTTATTTTATTTTATATTAAAATATTATTTTATAATTAAATATATATTTATAAAATATTAGTATTAAAATATATTATATAAAAAATATATTATTATTTTTTTTGTAAAAATAGTAAAAAAAATAATATAAAATTGCGTTTGTTAGATTTCTATCGTATAATATATATTTAAAAAAAATTAAAACTTATTTTTAAAAATATTATAAATTTTATTTATATAATTATTTTTATTATTTTAAACTTTTTTAAAGTAATTTATAATAATTAAGAAATATATTTTATTAAGAATTTATATTGGGAGAATATTATAATATATTTATATTTATTAATTATTAATAAATATAAAAATTTATTTTATTAAATTATTTATTGGTATAAATAATGAAATTATTTAAAAAGAAAAATTATAACCTTTTATAAATTAATTTCTTCCACTTATTTTAACATTTGAAAAAATTACTATTATTATATAAAAATTATTTAATGGCAATTTAAATAATTTAAATATATTTTTTAATATTATTATAGAAATTTGCCTTTATATAAAACCAATGTTATATACCAGATTATATCTTAATTATCTTATATATGTTAAGGTATTGTATAAGGCGTTAATTTATAAAAATAAATTAAGAAGGGATACATTAATTCCTTATAAAGCCAGGGAATAAGGGATATTTCCTATTAATTAAATATTATTTTAATATAAATAGTTTAATATTTTTTAAAAAAATTAATTAAATTATATTATAATATAAATTAAGAATAAATTATATAATAAAGATAATAATTAAGAAAAAAAATATATAATAATTTTTAATTATTAAATTAAAAATAAAATATTAAAGATTAATAAAAGATTATTAAAAATGGGAAGTAAAGGAAATATTACGTATAAAATAAATAATATATATTAAAAGTAAAAAAAAAAAAATTTAATTAAAATTATATTAGAAAATAAAATTTAATTTATATATATAATTATTTAAATTAGCATTTATAAATTAAAGATTATTAATTATTATTATAATATAATATATATATAAATTTATACGTTAAAATAAACCAATCCTTTATTAATATTATATATAAATATTCTCCATATTAACATATTTAATTATTTCTATTTAATTATATTTAATTTATTAATATATTATATTAATAATTTATATAATATTATAAAATTAATAAATATCTTTATATAATTAATATTATATTTTTTTATATAAATATCTTTTATTATTAATATATTTTATAATCTTAAATACATTTATTTTAATAATATTATAAAATTATTTATTATAAATTTTTTAAATTATTTCTAATATTTATCTATAATTTCTTTAAATATATATATATTTATTAAACTTTTATTAATATTTTTAAAATTTAATAATATAAATAATATTTAAATTATTTTTTATTTAAAAATAATTATTTATAAGTTAATTAACTTCCATTTTATTACTATATAATTAAATTATTATATAAAAATAAATTTTTAATTAAAAATTAATTTAAAAAATTTAAATAATTTATTTTTATTTTTTTATTCTATTGCATTATTATTAATAATATAAATTTAAACTTACGTTAAACTTTTTATTTATAAATTTTAAAATATTATTAAAAATATAAATAATACAAAAAATAAAAATATAAAAAATAAAAAATCTAAATTAAAATAATATAAAAATACTTTATAAAAGTTATATATAAATAAAAAGTTATTTGTTATAAATAATATAAATATTTTTTATAGAAAAAAAATTATTGATATTATATATATTATTATAATAAATTTTTCCAAATTATTATAATAATAATTTTAACTTTACTAATTTATATTATTAAATATTTAATAATATTAATTAATATTAATAAATATATATATAAAAAATAATAAAATAAATAATAAATAAATTAAATATAATAAAATTGATATAATATTATATTTAAAAAAAGAAGGAATTATTTATAATAAAAGAACAAGGGGAATTGATTCTTTATATAATGTATAATATATATACAACTTTTAATTAAAGATATAAAACGTCATAACACGTTCATAAGTCATTTAACCATCAAGTATATTATATTATTCCGTAATTATAATATATTTTATTTACTTTATTATATTAATTTAAAAATTTAATAAATAAGTTTCGTATTTTGATTAATATTTATAAAAACTTAAAAGATATACAATAATATATAATTAAAAAAAATAATAAAAATGTTAATTAATATTATACAAAACGAAGGTATTATTATATTAATAAAAAGGAAAAATATTAAGTTAAGAAAATATTGTAAAATTGGAAGAAATATTGTTAAGTATATAAGAAAAAAGAATATTAATTTATTAAATATTTGGAAAAAAAAATAAAAAGAAGTTAAAGGTTAATGGAAAATTAAAAAGGAATAAAATAAAGGAAAATATATTATATTTTAATTAATTATAAAAATATTAAAAAAGAAAGTTTAAAATTTAATAATAATAAAAATAATATTTAAACCTTTAAAATAAAAAAAATAAAGTTAAATAATTCTTAATTGCCATTTATTTAATAAATTAAGTTGTAATAATATTAAATTGTTTTTTATTATTTCTTTATTAAAAAGTTTAAAATAATATCTTTTTATTTTAAATTAATA
>CADCSW010000058.1:0-11353 GCA_902805455.1 Daldinia concentrica | reverse complement strand
TTAATGTTTAAAGAGGGAATTATTTATAGGTGAAAGAACAGAGAGAATTTGCTTTTTTTATATATTATATATAATATATAAATATAATTTTTTTTTAATTAAGAATATAAAACGTTATAATATATTTATAAGTTATTTAATTATTATTTATTTATTTTTTTTTTTAGTAATTAATTGATTGTAAACTTATTATTTTTTTTTTATGTTTTATTTATTTTTTTTAATCGTAAATTAATTTGATTATTTTACTAAAATTCATGTTTTTTATTTAAAATAGTTTTTGTTATAACGTTTATAAGGTTGTAAAGTGTTGTAATATTTAATAAATATTGTTTATTTCTTAGTTTTTATATAATTATTTTAATATTATTAAATTAATTATTAACTTTTTCTTGTTAGTGTTATTTATTTGTATTAAGTATTGGTATAAGGAAAAGAAGTTGGTGTATAAGACGAGAAGGATTTTAGGCAAAAATAAACGTTTAAAAATGGTATTAATTGTGTAATAAATGACGTAATTAATATTAAAGCCTTAGACTATTTTGTAAATTTTGTTAGTAAATATATTGTAAGTTATTTGTTTGTATTTAGTGAACGATTAATAGATGATATTTTTAATAACGTAAATTTTGTTATTTTGGTTAATAGTTTTTTTATTTTTTAAAATAATAATATATTTAATTTATAAATTTAAATTTTTATTATTTATAAATAATTTATTAATAAAAACGTATATGCGTAAGTTTTGTAAGTTTAATTTAATATATTTTAACTTTTATATTTAATTATTTATTTATTATTTAATTTTAATATTAAAGGCTTTTATTTTTTTAAATTTAGGATTAATATATTAAATTGTTATAAAGTAATTAAAAATAGTTTCGAATTAATAAATAGTTGTAATATATATTTTTTAAGCTTTTTATTTTATAAATTTTTTAATTATATTTAATAATTAACCGTTTATAAGTTTAAATTTTTTAATTTAATCTTTTTATGTTATAATAATTTTATAATTTTTATTATAAATAATAATTTGTGTTATTAAAATTTTCGATTTTTTATTTAATATTTTTTAAAGGCGTATTTTAATTTTTTATTTTAACTAATATTTTATTTTTAATAATTAAAAATTTTATAATATTAATATTAAAGGTATTATTTATTTATAAGTCAGATAATATTTAAGGGTTTTAAGTTTATAATTAATAAGTAAAATAAAAGTTAATAGTTTTATATGTTTTTTTATAATAATATAAATAAGTTTTAAATTAATACGTATTTAATTCTGCGAAATTGTATAATAATTTAATAATATATAATAACGTTTTGAATATTTATTTTTAATTTTGTTAATAAATATATATAAATTTTTTTTTTATATTAATATTTTTAATTAAGTATAAATTATGGTAATATCTTTAATTATAATTTTTATTTTTAATAAAGTTAAAAAAAAGTTAATAATAAAATAAAATGTTAATTAATTTTTGGATAATAAATATATATATTATAATAAATTTTTGTTAAGATTACTGTATTTTTAGACCATTAGTTGTGACTTCTCGTATAATAAAGATGTTTTTGGCTTTAATTTTTGAATTATTTATAATTTAAATATTATTATTTTTAGTATATTATTATATTATATATTTTAAGTAATAAAATATCTTTTAAATAAAGTATTTAATTTTTTAAATTGAATATTTTATAAGGTTTATTTAATATAATTATTTTTTTTATTGGTTTATAATTTTAATGTTAAGTTAAATTATTTTATTTTTAAAAGTAAAGTATAATGATATAATATATAAGAAATTATTAGTATATATAAGGTTTTTTTCCAAAATAAATTTATAAATTTTATTAAATTATAAATTGTAAATTAATTATAAATTTTTTTTATTTTTATAAAGTTTTTTAGGTTAATGTAAGATTTTATGTATATATTTTTAATATATAATGTATTATTGGAAATATTGAAGGTAATGGTTATATTTTATTAATAAATTGTAATAATTTTATAAAATTTTATTTTTTTTTTTTTTTTAAATTAAAATTTTATTATTTTTATTGAAATATTATAAGTAATATTTTAAATATTAAAGCTAAGTTTTTATATTTATGTTTTTAATTAAACGTTATATTTTAATTTTCTTAATTTTTATTATTATTTTTAAATTGTTTATACTTTTTAAATTTACGTAAAATTAATGGTAAATTTATATTAATTTTTGATAAGTAATAAAAATTAAAAGGATAAATATAAGGTTATTTAAGTAAATTATTATATTATTTATTATTTTAATTATTATTTAAAAGTTAAAATATTTTTAAATTGAAGTTTTAAAATTTATTATGATTTTTATAGGTTTTGTACGGGGTTATAATATTCTTTAATTTTATTAATAGATTAATAAGTTTTTATAAGGATTTAATAATAAGTAACGTTAATAATATGGATTTTATTTTTAAATTTAATATTGTTAAAGTTAATGTTAATATAGGTAAGGTACAATGTTAGGGATTTAAAATATATGTTTATTTAATATTTAAAGGTTTTTTTTTATTTTTTAATTAAAATAATTTTATAAATTATATTATTTAAAATTTATAATTATATTAATTATATAATATTGATTATTTATTAAAATATATAATATTAATAATTATTTTATATTAAAATTTATATTAGATTTTTTAAGTTAAATTTAAATTTTTTTTTAAAAGTTTATCTTTTATTTAATAATGGTAATAAAATTTATTAATTTTTTTTTAATATTATTAATATTAATAATATAATTGGTTTTATTTAATAGATTATATAATTTATTTATAAATAAATGGTTTAAATATATTATAAATATTATAATTTTATTTTTATAAAATAAATTATATTATTAAAATAAAATTATAAATATCTTTATTTACGTATAATACACGATTATTTTTTTTTTTAATTAATTAATTAATAATATTGTTTAAATATATTTTTAAATAATTTATATTTTAAAATATAAAAGAAATGAAATATTTAATTTATTATATAAAAAATTGATTGGTTTAAAAGGATATTAATTGTAATTATTTTTAATAATTTAATTAAAGATTTATTATTAATAAATTTAATATTTATTTTATTTATTTGGTTATTATTTATTTTAATTTATGTTTAAAAGAAGTCTTATATAAATATTTAATAATAATTTTTTTTTACGGTAAATATTTGTGTTATGTTTATATTGGGAATAATTCTTAAAAAACATTTTTAACGTATTGGTTTAAGATAAGAGATAAGGTTTGATTTAAAGGTTTTTTAAAGGGTATAAAGGTAATCAATATTATATTTGGTTTAGAAATAAGTGGCGGTTAAAAACTATTTAATTTTATTTTTTTTATTTTGAAAGTTTAAACGTTATTTTATTATTATTAAATTTTAAGCTTTTTTTTTAATATTTTTATAATTAATTAAAAATATATATTTTTTATTTATTTTTTTTTTTTAACTTTTTTTATTAATTTTAACTTTTTTATTCTTTTTAAAATATTTAATAAATTAATAATTTTTTTTTTATATATTTAATAACGTTTTTTCAATTATAATATTTAATTAATATCTTTTTACTTTTATTAATTTAGTAATATTTTTGTTTTATATAATATTAATCGATATTTTTATTACTTTTTTATTATATATTATTATATATTTTTTAAATTTTGTAAATATTTATTAAAATAAAATTTATTATTAAATTTTAAATTAATATAATAAAATAAATAAAGTGTATTATAATTATAAGATAATATAATATATTTAATGGATAATTATAATAAATTATTGTTTTTTTTAAAGTTTTATTTTAAAATATGTTAATATAATAATAATTTATCGAATATAATTTATAATATTTAGTTTAATTTTCTTTTATTTTTTATTTTAATATTGTAAAAATAATAAATATTTAGTTTTAATAATAATATATTTTATTTTATTTTATATTAAAATATTATTTTATGGTTAAATATATATTTACGAAATATTAATGTCGAACATATATTATATAAAAAATATATTATTTTTTAAATAAAAATAATAGAAAAATATATATAAAAATTGCATTTATTAAATTTTATTGTATATTATATTATTAAAAAAAATTAAAATTTATTTTAAAATATTATAGATTTTATTTGTATAATTTATTTTTATTTTTTAAATTTTAAAATAACTTAATAATAATTAAAAATATATTTTATTAAGAATTTATATTAAAAGAACGTTATAATATATTATATTTATTAATTATTAATAAATATAGAATTTATTTTATTAAATTATTTATTAGTATAAATAGTGGAGTTATTTAAAAAAAAACAAAATTTTTATAAATTAGTTTTTGTTTATTTTTTAACGTTTAAAGGAATTATTATTATTATATAAAAATTATTTAATGACGGTTTAAATAATTTAAGTATATTTTTGGTATTATTGTAAAGGTTTATTCTTATGTAAGGTTAGTGTTATATATTATTATATTTTAATTATCTTATATATTAAGGTATTATATAAGGCGTTAATTTATAAGAGTAAGTTAAAAAGAAAAGTGTAATTCCTTATAAGGTAAGGGATAAGGAATATTTCCTATTAATTAAATATTATTTTAATATAAATAATTTAATATTTTTAAAAAAAAATTAATTAAATTATAAATGTAAGTTAAAGATAAGTTATATAATAAAGGTGGTGGTTGGAAAAGAGTATATAATAGTTTTCGATTGTTAAATTAAAGGTAAAATATTAAAATTAATAAAAGATTATTAAAGGTAAAAGTGGAAAAATATTATATATAAAATAAATAATATATATTAAAAGCGAAAAAAAGGTGGTTTAATTAAAGTTATATTAAAAATAAAGTTTAATTTATAATGTATAATTATTTAAATTAATGTTTATAAGTTAAAGATTATTAATTATTATTATAATATAATATATATATAAATTTATATATTAAGGTAAATTAATTTTTATTAATATTATATATAATATTTTATATTGTATATTTAATTGTTTATTTAATTATATTTAATTTATTTTATTGGTATATTATATTAATAATTTATATAATGTTATATAAAATTAATAAATATTTTGTATAATTAATATATATTTTTTTTATATAAATGTTTTTTATTATTAATATGTTTTATAATCTTAAGTATATTTATTTTAATAATATTATAAAATTATTTATTGTAAATCTTTTAAATTATTTTAATATTTATTTATGATTTCTTTAAGTATATATAGTATATTTATTAAATTTTTTAATATTTTCGAAATTTAATAATGTAAATAATATTTAAATTATTTTTATTTAAAAATAATTATTTTATAGGTTAATTAATTTTATTTTATTATTATATAATTAAATTATTATATAAAATAAATCTTTAATTGGGAATTAATTTAAGGAATTCTAAGTAGTTTGTTTTATTTTTTATTTTATTACGTTATTATTAATGGTATAGGTTTAAGTTTGCGTTGAATTTTATTTATATAAGTTTTAAGATTATTGGGAATATGGGTAATATAAGGGATAAAAAATATAAAGAATAAAAGGTTTAAATTAAAGTAATGCGAAAATATTTTATAAAGGTTATATATATAAGTAAGAAGTTATTTGTTATAAATAATGTAAATATTTTTATAAAAAAAAAATCGTTAATATTATGTATATTGTTATGATAAGTTTTTTGGATTGTTATAGTAATGACTTTTTAATTTTATTAATTTATATTATTAAATGTTTAATAATATTGATTAATGTTGGTAAGTAATGTATGTAAAGAAATAATAGTAAAACAAGTAATAAATAAATTAAGTATGATAAGATTGGTATAATATTAATGTTTAAAAAGAATTATTTATAGTGAAAAACGAGGAATTCGTTCTTTATATAATGTATAATACATAAGTACGACTTCTTTTTAATTAAAGACATAAAACGTCATGATATGTTTATAAGTCATTTAACCATTATTGTTATTAATATTTTTTTAAAAGAATAAATGTTTAAGAATTAAAAATAAGTTTTAATTTGAAATCTTTATTATAAAAGTTAAGTTTTTTAAATTTTTTATGTTTAAAAATTAAATAATTAAAAAATTAAATATATTTAAAATTTTAAAATGTTTAATTAAATTATATATTAATAATAATAATGTTTTTATTAAAGATTTTTTATTTATAATAGATTTAAATAAACGTTATTTATATAATTTTAATTTATATAAAGTAAATTAATATAAATATTAAAATTTTATATTATATTCATGGGTTATTAATATATATAAAATTATTATTATTTGATTATAATTTAATTTTTTGGTAAAATGGTTAAGTTAAAAATAATTTAAAAAAGAATTTAAAAAAATAAAAATAAAGTTTAAAAAAGTTATTAATTAAAATAAAAGTTATATAAAATGGGTAAAGATTATACGGTTATTAAAGTAATTTATAAATTTTATATTTATGTATTTTTTATCGAGATTATTTTATTAATATTAATATTGTTAATTTTAAAAACATTAAATAAATATAAAATTATTTAATTTAATTATAAAATATTTTATTACGTAATTCTTATTTCTTAAATTATATAAAGATTTTAAAATTATTTTATTTCTTTTAATTAAATAAAGACAAATATATAAACATCATTATATTAAACAATTATTTTTTAATTAATAATTATATAAATTTTTTAATTTTTAATTTATATTAAATTTATTTTCTTAACTTTTATTCCTTAATTATTAATTAATTAAATTTATACTTATAAATTAAAATATAATATTATTATTAATAACTTAAAGCCTTTTTTAAAAATTAAGTTATTAAAGTAATAAGTTATATTTTACAAAAGTTATTTACCTTTTATTTAATATTATTATTTATTTAATTATTATATAAATTATAAAAATAAATGTTTTATATATAAAAGTATTTACGTATTACCACGATTATTTTTTTACGTAATTACATTTTATTAATAAATACATACGTAATAAATAATAATAAAAGTAATAATAAATAAATAAAGTGTATAAAACTAATGTATTAATAATGTTTAAAAAGGAATTATTTATTAAAAAAAAAGGAGGAAAACTCGTTTTTTATATAATATAAAATATATATACGTTTTTTTCAATTAAATACGTACCACGTTATAATACGTTTATAAGTCATTTAACCATTAATTTTAATAATTATAATTATATATAAATTATAAACGTAAAAAATATTTTATTTTAATATATATAATTATAAAAAATAAAATAAACGTAAAATATAAATATAATAATAAGTTTATATACGAAATTAAATGTTTAATAATATAAAATTATTTAATATTATTTATTAAAGATTTTATATAAATATTACGAATTTTAAATATTATTTAGAATAAATGTAAAAGAAAAAAATTAAAGAAAATTAAATTTTTTAAAAAAAGTAAAAAAAAAAAAAAGAATTAAAATTGTTAAAATGTAATTACGTAAAAGTAATCATGGTAACACGTGACTATTCTTTACACATAAAACATTAATTTTATAAGTAATATATATAATAAAAATAAAAACGAATATAATAATAAAAATTAAAAACGACATTTTAACGATAATTTTATTTTAATATTTTTTTATTTTTTTTTAATCCCGGTCTTTTACGAAAATAAAATAAATAAAATAATAGTTTAAAAAAAAGTTAAAGGGGGGTAAGGTAAAGGTTAAAGCTTATTATATAATATCTTATAAATGTAATTTTTCGAAAAGTTTATAAGTCCCACGGAAACTACCGGGAACGTTGAGATGAAAAAGTAAAAGAAAGTAAAAAGCTAATAAAATGCATTAATAAAAAAACACCATTTAAATATATAAGGTTGAAAAAAATGTACTTAATAAAAAACGAGTTTTAAATATAAAGGTTAAAAGATGTATTTAATCAAAACGACGAAAACTTAAAAACGTAATTAATTAAAATAAACGAGGTTTACGAGATCGATGCGAAATACCATTAATTAAATACTTGGCCGTAAATTTAAAGTTATTGTGTATTTTAACGTAAAAGTGTTTTTAATGTATTTTTAATCTTTTATATCCGTAAATCGTTTTTATTAAATGTTTTTTTTAACCCCGTATATTTAAATTATTTTTATTAAATGTATTTTATTAGTTTTTTTTTTTTTTTTTTTTTATTTAACATTTTCGAGTAATTTTATAAAATTAATAAATTGTTTAAAATTTACATTTATAAAATATTATATAATAACTTTTAACCTTTTACCTTAATTTCCCCTTTTTTTTCCATTTTTTTTTATTTTTTCATTTTTTATTTACTTTTATTTATTATTATTTTTATTTTTATTATTTTTTACATTTATTAAAAATAATATGTAAAATTTATAATGTTTATATAAATTTTTAATAAATAATATCAAATTAATTTATATTATTAAATATTTAATTTCAGATATAAACTTATTAATAATTAAATAATATATATACGTATTATAACGTAATATATATTTAATTTAAAAAAATGTATTTATATATTTTACGTTATAAAAAACCGAGTTTTCCTCGTGTTTTTATAATAAATTCTTTTTAAATATTATTAATATATTAATTTAATATATTTTAATTATTTATTATTATCATTTATTTACATATATATATTAATATTATTAACATTATTAAATATTTAATAATATAAATTAATAAAGTTAAAAATTATTATTACGACAATTTAAAAATATTTAAACTTTTCCTTTTCGATAAATAATAAATTAATTGGTTTTATAAATTTTACATAATATAAAAAAAATAAAAAAAAAGTAATGGCTAATAAAATTAAAAAAAAAACGCGAAATAATTATTTATATATATTTTTCCGAAAAATATGTTTAAACTTATATAAATTAAAACAGTAATTATTTTATATACGTTAATAAAATATATTTCATTAAAACGTATTATAATTATAATTAATAAAAGAAATACGTTTAATTAAAAAGTTAAAATTTAAAAAATTTATTAATAAAATATAAAAACGGAAAAATAAATTTAAAATAAATAAATTTCATATATAAAAATCAATTACGACGCAAAAAAAAAGGTTACGTAATAAAAAAAAGTCACGTGATAAAAGTAAATCACGTGGTAAAAAGTTTTTAATAATAAAAATTTTATTAATGATTTATTTTATTAATTACTTATTAATTATTAAATAATTATTAATTATTAAAATGTAATTGAGTAAAGATAATCACGTGGTAACACGTGATTATTTTTACATATAAAATATTAATTTTACATGTAATATATATAATAAACACAAAAAAAAATATAATAATAAAATTAAAAACAACATTTTAATAATAACTTTATTTTAATATTTTTTTATTTTTTATTTTTTATTTTTTATTTTTTTACATTAATTAATAATAATTTAAAATTATAAATTAAAAAATTAAACTTTATATATAAGTTTTATAACATTATTATTTTAATTGTACGTTTTAATTAATAATTTAAAATTAAATTTTAAAACACGTTAATAAAAATAAAACAAAAATAACAAAAATAATAAATACAATACGTTAAATAATAAAACCTTTATAATATAACTTTTTAATAAAAAATATATATATTAACGATGATTTTCAAGTATCGAGTTTAATTTTACCCATTTAAAAAATAATAGTTATAATAAAGTAAATTAACACGTATTATATAAAAGCTTTATATTATATAACGATAAATATAATAATAATTTATAATATAATTTTAAATAAATTTAAAAAATAATAAATAAAAGATTTTAAAAAGTAAACCGTTTATTTTAAACATTAATAACGGATTATCTTTTTATACGAAATATACTTAATAAAAAAACAAGTCTGAAAAATTAAAATAATAATTAACGTTAAAACGTTTTAAAATTTTGCTTTAAAAAGCCTGTTTCGTTTTACGTCACCCAATTATTTCATTTTAATAATTAATTTATATCACGTTTAAAAGATTAATGAAATAATCGAGGTAATATATAAACACCGTAAATGATATTTACCGGTTTAAAAATAATATCATTTTAAATATAAATAATAAAAAAAAATAAATACGAAACAGTTAATAATACCGAAGCCGTTATAAATATTAAAGTTAATAACGCGAAAAACCTTAAAAAATACAATTAACTTCGTCGATATTAAAATTAATTTTATTAAAATATAACCGATTTTACAATTTATTACACAACTTATAAAATCATTATAAAACATTATTAATTATAATAAAAAGATTAATATCGTTAAAAAGTTTTATTATAAAATTAAAAAAATATAGTAGTTTTATTTTTAATTAAATTAACTTTAACATTATAATTAAATGTTATTAAAAAATACAACTTAAAAAAAAATATTATATATTATATTGTTGTAAAAGTTAAAGATATTATTAATAGTTAAATGATTTATAAACGTATTATAACGGGGTATGTATTTAATTATTAAAAAGGACGTATTTACGTATTTTATATTATATAAAATACGAGTTTTCCTCGTTTTTCTTTAAAGATAATTTTTAAAGATTAATAATATATTAATTTTATCGTATTTATTTTATTTATTATATATTTTAACATATTTATTATTATTAATATTAATTAATATTATAAACATTTTAATAATATAAATTAATGTCAATTAAAAAAATCATTATTATAATAATCAAAAAAATTTTATTATAATAATATACGCAATATTATTAATTTTCTTTATAAAAATATTTTATTATTTATAACAAATAATTCTTTTTATTATATAATCTTTATAAATTTTTTTTTAAATATAAGATTTAATTCAAACTTTATTTTTTTATATTTTATTTTTATAATATTTATTTTTCAATAATATTTTAAAATTTATAAGTAAAAGCAAAATTTAACGTAAGTTTAAATTTTATATTATACATAATAATATAATAAAATAAAAGAATAAAAACAAATTATCTGAATTTTTAAAATTAATCTTTAATTAAATAATAACTTTTATATAATAATTAACATAATAAAATAATTTAATAATCGATTTATTAAAATTAATTATATTTTAATAAAATATAATGAATAAAATATTATTTGCGTTATTAAATTTCGAAAAAATATTAATAAAAAATTAATAAATATCAATGAATAATTAAAGAAATAACAAAATAAATATTAAAAAATAATTTAAAAGATTTATAATAAATAATTTTAAAATTATATTAAAATAAATATATATAAAATTAAAAA
>CADCSW010000057.1:0-20744 GCA_902805455.1 Daldinia concentrica | reverse complement strand
ACTATTTTGTAAATTTTATTAGTAAATATATTATAAGTTATTTATTTATATTTAATAAACAATTAATAAATGATATTTTTAATAACGTAAATTATATTTTTTTAATTTAATTTTTTTTATTTTTAAAATAATAATATATTTAATTTATAAATTTAAATTTTTATTATTTATAAATAATTTATTAATAAAAACGTATATGCGTAAGTTTTGTAAGTTTAATTTAATATATTTTAACTTTTATATTTAATTATTTATTTATTATTTAATTTTAATATTAAAGGCTTTTATTTTTTTAAATTTAGGATTAATATATTAAATTGTTATAAAGTAATTAAAAATAGTTTCGAATTAATAAATAGTTGTAATATATATTTTTTAAGCTTTTTATTTTATAAATTTTTTAATTATATTTAATAATTAACCGTTTATAAGTTTAAATTTTTTAATTTAATCTTTTTATGTTATAATAATTTTATAATTTTTATTATAAATAATAATTTGTAAGTTATTAAAATTTTCGATTTTTTTATTTAATATTTTTTAAAGGCGTATTTTAATTTTTATTTTAACTAATATTTTATTTTTAATAATTAAAAATTTTATAATATTAATATTAAAGGTATTATTTATTTATAAGTCGATTAATTCGAAGGGTTTTAAGTTTATAATTAATAAGTAAAAATTAAAAGTTAATAGTTTTATATATAGTTTTTTTTAATAATAATATAAATAAGTTTTAAATTAATACGTATTTAATTCTGCGAAATTGTATAGTAATTTAATAATATATAATAACGTTTTTTTGGAATATTTATTTTTTAATTTTGTTAATAAATATATATAAATTTTTTTTTATATTAATATTTTTAATTAAGTATAAATTATGGTAATATCTTTAATTATAATTTTTATTTTTTGGTGTTAAAGTATAAAAGTTAATAATAAAATAAAATGTTAATTAATTTTTTGGATAATAAATATATATATTATAATAAATTCTTTGTTAAGATTACTGTATTTTTAGACCATTAGTTGTGACTTCTCGTATAATGTAAAGATGTTTTTGGCTTTAATTTTTTGAATTATTTATAATTTAAATATTATTATTTTTTAGTATATTATTATATTATATATTTTAAGTAATAAAATATCTTTTTTAAATAAAGTATTTAATTTTTTTAAATTGGATATTTTATAAGGTTTATTTAATATAATTATTTTTTTATTGGTTTATAATTTTAATGTTAAGTTAAAATTATTTTATTTTTTAAAAGTAAAGTATAATGATATAATATATAAGAAATTATTAGTATATATAAGGTTTTTTTCCGAAATAAATTTATAATTATTTAAGTTAATTATAAATTTGGGTAAATTAATTATAAATTTTTTATTTTTTATAAAGTTTTTTTTAAGGTTAATGTAAGATTTTACGTATATATTTTTAAATATAAATGTATTATTGGAAATATTGAAGGTAATGGTTATATTTTTATTAATAATTGTAATAATTTTATAAAAATTTTTTTATTTTTTTTTTTTTTGGTAAATTAAAATTTTATTTTTTATTGGAAATATTATAAGTAATATTTTTTAAATATTAAAGCTGTTTTTTATATTTAAGGTGTTTTTAATTAAACGTTATATTTTAATTTTCTTAATTTTTATTATTATTTTTTTAAATTGTTTATACTTTTTAAATTTACGTAAAAATTAATGGTAAATTTATATTAATTTTTGGATAAGTATTAAAAATTAAAAGGATAAATATAAGGTTATTTAAATTAATTATATTATTTATTATTTTAATTATTATTTAAAGTTAAAATATTTTTAAATTGAAGTTTTAAAATTTATTAGTTATGATTTTATAGGTTTTGCGTACGGGGTTATAATATTCTTTAATTTTATTAATAGATTAATAAGTTTTTATAAGGATTTAATAATAAGTAACGTTAATAATATGGATTTTATTTTTAAATTTAATATTGTTAAAGTTAATGTTAATATTGTAGGTAATAATGTTAAGGGATTTAAAATATATGTTTATTTAATATTATTTAAAGGTTTTTTATATTTTTTTAATTAAAATAATTTTTATAAATTATATTATTTAAAAATTTATAATTATATTAATTATGTATAATATTGATTATTTATTAAAATATATAATATTAATAATTATTTTATAATTAAAATTTATATTAGGATTTTTTAAGTTAAATTTAAATTTTTAAAAAGTTTTATCTTTTATTTAATAATGGTAATAAAATTTATTAATTTTTTTAATATTATTAATATTAATATTATAATTGGTTTTATTTAATAGATTATATAATTTATTTATAAATAAATGGTTAAAATGGGAGTATAAATATTATAATTTTATTTTTATAAAATAAATTATATTATTAAAATAAAATTATAAATATCTTTATTTACGTATAATTGCTACGATTATTTCGTTTTTTTTAATTAATTAATTAATAATATTGTTTAAATATATTTTTAAATAATTTATATTTTTAAAATATAAAAGAAATGAAATATTTAATTTTATTATATAAAAATTGATTGGTTTAAAAGGGATATTAATTGTAATTATTTTTAATAATTTAATTAAAGATTTATTATTAAATTTAATATTTATTTTATTTATTTGGTTATTATTTATTTTTAATTTATGTTTAAAGAAGTCTTATATAAATATTTAATATTATCCTTTTTTTACGGTAAATATTTGTGTTATGTTTATATTGGGAATAATTCTTTAAAAAACATTTTTAACGTATTGGTTTAAGATAAAAGAGATATTGTTTTAAGGTTTTTTAAAGGGGGGGGGTAATAAAAGGTAATCTAATATTAATATATTTGGTTTATTAAATAAGTGGCGGTTAAAAACTATTTAATTTTATTTTTTTTTATTTTGAAAGTTTAAACGTTATTTTTATTATTATTAAATTTTAAGCTTTTTTTTTTAATATTTTTATAATTAATTAAAAATATGGCATATTTTTTTTTATTTTATTTTTTTTTAACTTTTCATTAATTTTTAACTTCTTTTTATTCTTTTTTAAAATATTTAATAAATTAATACCTTTTTTTTTTATATATTTAATAACGTTTTTTTCAATTTTATAATATTTTTTTAATTTAATATCTTTTACTTTTATTAATTTAGTAATATTTTTGTTTTATATAATATTAATCGATATTTTTATTATTCTTTTTTATTATATATTATTATATATTTTTTAAATTTTTGTAAATATTTATTAAAATGCAAAATTTATTTATTAAATTTTTAAATTAATATAATAAAATAAATAAAGTGTATTATAATTATAAGATAATATAATATATTTAATGGATAATTATAATAAATTATTGTTTTTTTTTAAAGTT
Source organism: Daldinia concentrica (assembly GCA_902805455.1). Lineage (NCBI taxonomy): Eukaryota > Fungi > Ascomycota > Sordariomycetes > Xylariales > Hypoxylaceae > Daldinia > Daldinia concentrica. The sequence goes on along the minus strand of CADCSW010000057.1, from coordinate 17,339 downwards.
TTATTTTAAAATATGTTAATATAATAATAATTTATCGAATATAATTTATAATATTTTTAAGTTTAATTTTCTTTTATTTTTTTTTTTAATTTTAATATTGTAAAAAATAATAAATATTTAGTTTTAATAATATTATATTTTATTTTATTTTATATTAAAATATTATTTTATGGTTAAATATATATTTACGAAATATTAATGTCGAAATATATTATATAAAAAATATATTATTATTTTTTTTATAAAAATAATAGAAAAAATAATATAAAATTGCATTTATTAAATTCTTATTGTATAATATATATTTAAAAAAAATTAAAATTTATTTTTAAAAATATTATAGATTTTATTTGTATAATTATTTTTATTATTTTAAATTTTTTTAAAATAACTTATAATAATTAAAAAATATATTTTATTAAGAATTTATATTAAAAGAACGTTATAATATATTTATATTTATTAATTATTAATAAATATAGAAATTTATTTTATTAAATTATTTATTAGTATAAATAGTGGAGTTATTTGGGAAAAAAAATTGTAATTTTTTATAAATTAGTTTTTTTTGTTTATTTTAACGTTTAAAGGAATTATTATTATTATATAAAAATTATTTAATGACGGTTTAAATAATTTAAGTATATTTTTTGGTATTATTGTAAAGGTTTATTCTTATGTAAGGTTAGTGTTATATATTAGATTATATTTTAATTATCTTATATATATTAAGGTATTATATAAGGCGTTAATTTATAAGAGTAAGTTAAAAAAGGGTGCGTTAATTCCTTATAAGGTTAAGGGATAAGGAATATTTCCTATTAATTAAATATTATTTTAATATAAATAATTTAATATTTTTTAAAAAAATTAATTAAATTATATTATAATGTAAGTTAAAGATAAGTTATATAATAAAGGTGGTGGTTGGAAAAAAGAGTATATAATAGTTTTCGATTGTTAAATTAAAGGTAAAATATTAGAAATTAATAAAAGATTATTAAAGGTAAAAAGTGGAAAAAATATTATATATAAAATAAATAATATATATTAAAAGCGAAAAAAAGGTGGTTTAATTAAAGTTATATTAAAAAATAAAGTTTAATTTATACGTATAATTATTTAAATTAATGTTTATAAGTTAAAGATTATTAATTATTATTATAATATAATATATATATAAATTTATATATTAAGGTAAATTAATTTTTTATTAATATTATATATAAATATTTTTTATATTAATGTATTTAATTATTTTTATTTAATTATATTTAATTTATTGGTATATTATATTAATAATTTATATAATGTTATAAAATTAATAAATATTTTTGTATAATTAATATTATATTTTTTTATATAAATGTTTTTTATTATTAATATGTTTTATAATCTTAAGTATATTTATTTTAATAATATTATAAAATTATTTATTGTAAATCTTTTAAATTATTTTTAATATTTATTTATGATTTCTTTAAGTATATGTATATTTATTAAATTTTTATTAATATTTTCGAAATTTAATAATGTAAATAATATTTAAATTATTTTTTATTTAAAAATAATTATTTATAGGTTAATTAATTTTTATTTTATTATTATATAATTAAATTATTATATAAAAATAAATCTTTAATTGGGAATTAATTTAAGGAATTTAAGTAGTTTGTTTTTATTTTTTTATTTTATTACGTTATTATTAATGGTATAGGTTTAAGTTTGCGTTGAATTTTTTATTTATAAGTTTTAAGATATTATTGGGAATATGGGTAATATAAGGGATAAAAATATAAAGAATAAAAGGTTTAAATTAAAGTAATGCGAAAATATTTTATAAAGGTTATATATAAGTAAGAAGTTATTTGTTATAAATAATGTAAATATTTTTTATAAAAAAAAAATCGTTAATATTATGTATATTGTTATGATAAGTTTTTTTGGATTGTTATAGTAATGACTTTTTTAATTTTATTAATTTATATTATTAAATGTTTAATAATATTGATTAATGTTGGTAAGTACGTATGTAAAGAAATAATAGTAAAACAAGTAATAAATAAATTAAGTACGATAAGATTGGTATAATATTAATGTTTAAAAAAAGAATTATTTATAGTGAAAAAACGAGGGGAATTCGTTCTTTATATAATGTATAATACATAAGTACGACTTCTTTTTAATTAAAGACATAAAACGTCATGATATGTTTATAAGTCATTTAACCATCATTTTTATTAATATTTTTTTAAAAAAGTAAAGGCTTAATAATTAAAAATAAGCCTTGATTTAAAACTTTTATTATAAAAGTTAAATTTTTTAAATCTTTTATATTTAAAAATTAAATAATTAAAATTTTAAACGTATTTAAAATTTTAAAATACTTAATTAAATTAAATACTAATAATAATAATATCTTTATTAAAGATTTTGATTTATAATAAATTTAAATAAACATTATTTATATAACTTTAATTTATATAAAATAAATTAATATAAATATAAGATTTTTATATTATATTAATAAGTTATTAATATATATAAAACTATTATTATTTAATTATAATTTAATTTTTCCATAAAATGGTTAAAATGAAAGGAATTTAAGAAATAATTTAAAAAAATAAATTAAAACTTAAAAACGTTATTAATTAAATTAAAAGTTATGCGAAATAAATAAAAATTAAAATTAAAAAGTGATTATACGGTTATTAAAGTAATTTATAAATTTTATATTTATGTATTTTTTTATCGAGATTATTTTATTAATATTAATATTGTTAATTTTAAAAAACATTAAATAAATATAAAATTATTTAATTTAATTATAAAATATTTTATTACGTAATTCTTATTTCTTAAATTATATAAAGATTTTAAAATTATTTTATTTCTTTTAATTAAATAAAGACAAATATATAAACATCATTATATTAAACAATTATTTTTTAATTAATAATTATATAAATTTTTTAATTTTTAATTTATATTAAATTTATTTTCTTAACTTTTATTCCTTAATTATTAATTAATTAAATTTATACTTATAAATTAAAATATAATATTATTATTAATAACTTAAAGCCTTTTTTAAAAATTAAGTTATTAAAGTAATAAGTTATATTTTACAAAAGTTATTTACCTTTTATTTAATATTATTATTTATTTAATTATTATATAAATTATAAAAATAAATGTTTTATATATAAAAAGTATTTACGTATTACCACGTGATTATTTTTACGTAATTACATTTTTATTAATAAATACATACGTAATAAATAATAATAAAAGTAATAATAAATAAATAAAGTGTATAAAACTAATGTATTAATAATGTTTAAAAAAGGAATTATTTATTAAAAAAAAAAGGAGGAAAACTCGTTTTTTATATAATATAAAATATATAAATACGTTTTTTTTCAATTAAATACGTACCACGTTATAATACGTTTATAAGTCATTTAACCATTAATTTTAATAATTATAATTATATATAAATTATAAACGTAAAAAATATTTTATTTTAATATATATAATTATAAAAAAATAAAATAAACGTAAAAATATAAATATAATAATAAGTTTATATACGAAATTAAATGTTTAATAATATAAAATTATTTAATATTATTTATTAAAGATTTTATATAAATATTACGAATTTTAAATATTATTTAGAATAAATGTAAAAAGAAAAAAAATTAAAAAGAAAATTAAATTTCTTTTTTATAAAAAAGTAAAAAAAAAAAAAAAGAATTAAAAATTGTTAAAATGTAATTACGTAAAAGTAATCACGTGGTAACACGTGACTATTCTTTACACATAAAACATTAATTTTTATAAGTAATATATATAATAAAAAATAAAAACGAATATAATAATAAAAATTAAAAACGACATTTTTAACGATAATTTTATTTTAATATTTTTTTATTTTTTTAATCCCGGTCTTTTTACGAAAATAAAATAAATAAAATAATAGTTTAAAAAAAAGGGTTAAAAGGGGGGGGGTAAGGTAAAGGGTTAAAGCTTATTATATAATATCTTATAAATGTAATTTTTCGAAAAGTTTATAAGTCCCACGGAAACTACCCGGGAACGTTGAGATGAAAAAAGTAAAAGAAAGTAAAAAGCTAATAAAATGCATTTAATAAAAACAATTCATTTAAATATATAAGGTTGAAAAAAAATGTACTTAATAAAAACGAGTTTTAAATATAAAAGGTTAAAAGATGTATTTAATCAAAACGACGAAAACTTAAAAACGTAATTAATTAAAATAAACGAGGTTTACGAGATCGATGCGAAATACCATTAATTAAATACTTGGCCGTAAATTTAAAGTTATTGTGTATTTTAACGTAAAAGTGTTTTTAATGTATTTTTTAATCTTTTATATCCGTAAATCGTTTTTATTAAATGCATTTTTTTTAACCCCGTATATTTAAATTATTTTTATTAAATGTATTTTATTAGTTTTTTACTTTTTTTTATTTTTTTATTTTAACATTTTCGAGTAATTTTTATAAAATTAATAAATTGTTTAAAAATTTACATTTATAAAATATTATATAATAACTTTTAACCTTTTACCTTACCCCCCCCCTTTTTCCATTTTTTTTATTTTTTCATTTTTTTATTTACTTTTATTTATTTTTATTATTTTTATTATTTTTATTATTTTTACATTTATTAAAAATAATATGTAAAATTTATAATGTTTATATAAATTCTTTAATAAATAATATCAAATTAATTTATATTATTAAATATTTAATTTCGTATATAAACTTATTAATAATTAAATAATATATATACGTATTATAACGTAATATATATTTAATTTAAAAAAAAATGTATTTATATATTTTACGTTATATAAAAACCGAGTTTTCCTCGTGTTTTTATAATAAATAAATTCTTTTTTAAATATTATTAATATATTAATTTAATATATTTTAATTATTTATTATTATCATTTATTTACGTATATATTTATTAATATTAATTAACATTATTAAATATTTAATAATATAAATTAATAAAGTTAAAAAATTATTATTACGACAATTTAAAAATATTTAAACTTTTTTCGATAAATAATTATAAATTTTTAATTGGTTTTATAAATTTTTACATAATATAAAAAAATAAAAAAAGTAATGGCTAATAAAAATTAAAAGTAAAAAAAAACGCGAAATAATTATTTATAATATTTTTCCGAAAAATATGTTTAAACTTATATAAATTAAAACAGTAATTATTTTATATACGTTAATAAAATATATTTCATTAAAACGTATTATAATTATAATTAATAAAAGAAATACGTTTAATTAAAAAGTTAAAATTTAAAAAATTTATTAATAAAATATAAAAACGGTATAAAATAAATTTAAAATAAATAAATTTCTCATATAATAAAAAATCAATTACGACGTAAAAAAAGGTTACGTAATAAAAAAACAAGTCACGTGATAAAAGTAAATCACGTGGTAAAAAAGTTTTTTAATAATAAAAATTTTTATTAATGATTTATTTTTTATTAATTACTTATTAATTATTAAATAATTATTAATTATTAAAATGTAATTACGTAAAGATAATCACGTGGTAACACGTGATTATTTTTTACATATAAAATATTAATTTTTACATGTAATATATATAATAAACACAAAAACAAATATAATAATAAAAATTAAAAACAACATTTTTAATAATAACTTTATTTTAATATTTTTTTTATTTTTTTATTTTTTTATTTTTTATTTTTTTACATTAATTAATAATACTTAAAATTATAAATTAAAAAAATTAAACTTTATATATAAAAAAGTTTTTATAACATTATTATTTTAATTGTACGTTTTAATTAATAATTTAAAATTAAATTTTAAAACACGTTAATAAAAATAAAAACAAAAATAACGTACGTAAATAATACGTTAAATAATAAAACCTTTTATAATATAACTTTTTTAATAAAAAAATATATATATTAACGATGATTTTTCAAGTATCGAGTTTAATTTTACCCATTTAAATAAAGTTATAATAAAGTAAATTAACACGTATTATATAAAAAGCTTTATATTATATAACGATAAATATAATAATAATTTATAATATAATTTTAAATAAATTTAAAAAAATAATAAATAAAAGATTTTTAAAAAGTAAACCGTTTATTTTAAACATTAATAACGGATTATCTTTTATATTACGAAATATACTTTAATAATAAAAACACCGTTTCGAAAAAATTAAAAATAATAATTAACGTTAAAACGTTTTAAAATTTTTGCTTAAAAAAAAAGCCCGTTTCGCCTTACGTCACCCCAATTATTTCATTTTAATAATTAATTTATATCACGTTTAAAAGATTAATGAAATAATCGAGGTAATATTATAAACACCGTAAATGATATTTACCGGTTTAAAAATAATATCATTTTAAATATAAATAATAAAAAATAAAATAAATACGAAACAGTTAATAATACCGAAGCCGTTATAAATATTAAAGTTAATTTTACGAAAAACCTTACGAAAAATACAATTAACTTCGTCGATATTAAAATTAATTTTACAAAAAATATAACCGATTTTACAATTTATTACACAACTTATAAAATCATTATAAAACATTATTAATTATAATAAAAAGATTAATATCGTTAAAAAGTTTTATTATAAAATTAAAATTAAATAATAGTTTTATTTTTAATTAAATTAACTTTAACATTATAATTAAAATGTTATTAAAAATACGTTAAATTTAAAAATATTATATTGTTGTAAAAGTTAAAGATATTATTAATAGTTAAATGACTTATAAACGTATTATAACGGGGTATGTATTTAATTAAAAAAAGGACGTATTTACGTATTTTATATTATATAAAATACGAGTTTTCCTCGTTTTTTCTTTAAAGATAATTCTTTTTTTAAAGATTAATAATATATTAATTTTATCGTATTTATTTTATTTATTATATATTTTTACTATTATTTATTAATATTAATTAATATTATTAAACATTTTAATAATATAAATTAACAAAATTAAAAAAATCATTATTATAATAATCTGAAAAATTTTATTATAATAATATACGCAATATTAATAATTTCTCTTTTATAAAAATATTTTTATTATTTATAACAAATAATTCTTTTATTATATATAATCTTTATAAATCTTTTTTATAATATTTTAACTTTAACCTTTTATTTTTTACATTTTTATTTTTTATATTATTTATATTTTCAATAATATTTTAAAATTTATAAGTAAAAAATTTAACGTAAGTTTAAATTTATATTATACATAATAATATAATAAAATAAAAGAATAAAAACAAATTATTCGAATTTTTAAAATTAATCTTTAATTAAATAATAACCTTTATATAATAATTTAATTATATAATAAAAAATGAAATTTAATCGATTTAAAAATAATTATATTTTAATAAAATATAATTTAAATATTATTTGCGTTATTAAATTTCGAAAATATTAATAAAAATTTAATAAATACTCGAATAATTAAAGAAATAATAAATAAATATTAAAAATAATTTAAAAGATTTATAATAAATAATTTTAAAATTATATTAAAATAAATATATATAAAATTAAAAAGTACGTTAATAATAAAAAATATTTATATAAAAAGATATAATACCAATTATATAAAAATAGTTTTTAATTTCGTATTATTATATAAAATATTAATAAATTAAACGCGGTTAAATAAAAATAGTTTAAAATATTAATATAAAAAAGATTCGTATATAATATTAAAATTTTTTTATTTATTTTAATATATAAACGTTAATGTACACACATATTACATTACAATAATAATTAATAATTTTTAATTTATAAACGTTAATTTAAGCAATTATACGTATAAGTTAAACTTTATTTTTTAATATAAGTTTTGTTAAATTATTTGTTTTCCATTTTTAATACGTATTATTTATTTTATACGCAATATCACTTCCACCTTTTACTTTTAATAATCCTTTATTAATTTTTAATATTTTATTTATAACTTAATAATTAAAATTTATTATTTATGCCTTTTTTTAATTATTATTTTTATTATATAATTTCTTTTTTACCTTTATTATAACATACTTTAACCAACCATTTTAAAGAATATTAAATTATTTATATTAAAATAATCTTTAATTAAAAAGCAATATTCTTTTTTTTTCGGTTTTAAAAAGAAGTTCCACGCTTTTTCCAGATTTATTTTTACAAATTAACGTCTTATATAATACTTTAACATATATAAGATAATAAAAATATAATTTAAATTATAACTTTATATATAACGTTAATTTAATATAAAAACAAATTTTTATAATATTATTAAAAAATATATTTAAATTACTTAAACTATTACTAAATAATTTATATATAACATCGATAATTTTCTTAAACATTAAAATAAGTAAAAGAAATTAATTTATAAAAAACTACATTTTTTTTCTTAAATAACTCCATTACTTATACCAACAAATAATTTAATAAAATAAACTTTAATACTTATTAATAATTAATAAATTTAAATATATTATAGTATTTCTTTAATATAAATCTTTAATAAAATTTATTTCCCAATTATTATAAATTATTTTAAAAAAGTTTAAAATAATAAAAATAACTTTATAAATAAAACTTATAACATTTTTAAAAATAATCTTTTTTTAAATATATATTTTATAATAAAAATCTAATAAATATAATTTTATATTATATTTTTTATAATTTTTATAAAAAGGATAATAATATATTTCCTTTATAATATACCTTAATATTAATATTTTACAAATATATATTTAATTATAAACAATATTTTAATACGGAATAAAATAAGATATAATATTATTAAAATTAAAAAAAGAAATAAAAAAGATTTAAACTTAAAAATATTATAAATTATATTTGATAAATTATTATTATGTTAACGTATTTTTAAATAAAATTTTAAGAAAATAATAATTTATTACAATTATTTATTAAATATATTATATTGGTTTATAATTGTAACGGGCTTTTTTTATTTTATTATATTAATTCGAAAATTTAATAAATAGATTTTATACTTTAATTAATATTTATAAAAACTTAAAAAATATACATTAATATATAATTAAAAAAAAGTAATAAAAATGTTATTTAATATTATATTAAATAAAAATATTATCGCATTAATAAAGACAAGAGATATTAATTTAAAAAAATATTATAAAATTAAAAAAAAAACGCTATTAAATATATAAGAAAAAAGGATATTAATCTATTAAATATTTAAAACAAAAAAAAAAGAATTAAAGGTTAATAAAAGGTTAAAAAGGAATAAAATAAAAGCAAATATACTATATTTTTAATTAATTATAAAGGTATTAAAGAAAAAAGCTTAAAATTTAATAATAATAATAATAATCTTTAAATCTTTAAAATACAAAAAAGTAAAATTAAATAATTCTTAATTACCGCTTATTTAATAAATTAAATATATTAATAACAGATTATCTTTCATTACTTTCTTATTAAAGAATTTGAAAATAACACTTTTTTTGTTTTAAATTAATATATTAAAAATATTTTTTAAATGATTATTTTTAATATAAACGCAATATAAATATTTATCGTAAAGAAAAAACAATATTAAGTCTTTATTAAAGACTTCCTTAAACGTAAATTAAAAATAAATAATAATTAAACAAATAAAATAAATAGCAAATTTAATAATAAAATTTTAATTAAATTTTTAAAAATAATTATAATTAATATTTCATTTAAATTTATTAACTTTTATATAATAAAATTAAATACTTTATTTTTGTTATACTTTAAAGATATAAATTACTTAAGAATATATTTAAATAATATTATTAATTAATTAATTAGAAAAAACGGAGTAATTTTAACGGTTATACGCAAATAAAACTATTTGTAATTTTATTTTAATAATATAATTTATTTTACGAAAATTAAACTACGGCGTATTTACTTCCGTTTCGGTTATTCGTTCGTAAGTAAGTTATATAATTTATTAAATAAAGCCGGTTATAATATTAATATCAATAATATTAAATAAATAAATAAATTTTGCTATTATTATTAAATTAAAAGTAAAGTTTGTAAAGAATTTAAGTTTAATTTAAAAGATTTAAATATAAATTTTAATTATAAAATAATAATTAATATTATTTATAATTAATATAATTATTGATTTTTAAACGATATAATTTATAAGAATTATTTTAATTAAAGAAATATAAAAAATGCTTAAGTAATATTAAATCAACATTTATTTTAAACTTTTAAATATTATTATTTATAATGTTAACATTAATTTCGATAATATTAAATTTAAAAACAAAGTTTACATTACAAATATTATTTATTATTAAATCTTTATAAAAACTTATTAATTTATTAATAAAGTTAAAAAATATTATAACCTCGTATATAAAACTTATAAAATGATAACTAATAAATTTTAAAGTTTTAATTTAAAAATATTTTAACTTTAAATAACAATTAAAATAATTAACAATATTATTAATTTAAATAACTTTATACCTACCATTTTAATGTTCGATATTTATTAAAAAATTAATATAAACTTATGACCAATTTTTATATAAACTCAAAAAATATAAATAATTTAAAAGATAATAATAAAGATTAAAAAGGTTAAGATATAACATTTTATTAAAAATACTTTAAATATACAAAATAGCTTTAATATTTAAAACATATTATTTATAATACTTTTAATAAATAATAAAATTTTGGTTTATTAAAAAAACAGTAAAAAGTTTTTTATAAAGTTATTATAATTATTAATAAAGATATAACCGTTATTTTTAACGTATTTAATAAAATATTTACATTTAAAAATATATATATATAATTATATATTTAATTAAAAGAAAATCTTATATTACGTAAAAAATTTATAATTATAAATTTATGTCGAAAAATATTTGTATATATATTAACATTTTATATATATTATTACGTTATATTTTACTTTTAAAAAATAAAATAACTTTAATTTAATATTTAAATTATAAACCAATGGAAAAGTAATAGTATTAAATAAATTATATAAAATATTTAATATAAAGAATTAAATACATTATTTAAAAAAATATTTTAATATTTAAAATATATAATATATTAATATATTAAAGTATAATAATTTAAGAAATTAACGTTAAAAATATTCTTATATTATACGAAAAGTTATAATTAATAATTTAAAAATATAATAATTTTAATAAAAAATTTATTATAATATATATATTTACTATTTAAAAAATTAATTAATGTTTTATTTTAACTTTAACTTTTATATTTTAATATTAAACAATAAAAGTTATAATTAAAAATATTAATATAAAAAATAATTTATATATATTTATTTATAAAATTAAAAAATAAATATCTTAAAAAAGTATTATTATATATTGTGAAATCATTATATAATTTTGCAAAATTAAGTATATATTAGTTTAAAATTTATTTATATTATTATTAACAAATATTATATATAACATTATTAGTTTTTAATTTTTACTTATTAATTCTAAATTTAAAACCGTTTAAATTAATCGGTTTATAAACAAATAATATATTTAATATTAATATTATAAAACTTTTAATTATTAAAAATAAAGCGTTAATTAAAATAAAAATTAAAACACGCTTTTAAAAAATATTAATAAAGAAATTAAAGATTTTAATGACTTATAAATTACCGTTTATAATAAATATTATAACATTATTATAACTTAAAAATGTTAAATTAAAAAATTTAAACTTTTAAATAGTTAATTTTTTAATATAATTAAAAGATTTATAAAATAAAAGATTTAAGAAATATATATTATAATCTTTTATTAATTTTAAGCTGTTTTTAATTATTTAGTAATAGTTTAATATATTAAATTTAAATTTAAAAAAGCAAAGGTTTTTAATATTAAAATTAAATAATAAATAAATAATCAAGTATAAAGGTTAAAATATATTAAATTAAATTTATAGAATTTACGCTTATATATTTTAGTTAATAAATTATATATAAATATTAAAAATTTAAATTTATAAATTAATTATATTACTATTTTAAATAATAAAAAAGCTATTAATTAAAATAATAAAATTTATATTACCACAAATATTATCCATTAATTATTTATTAAATATAAATATATAACTTATAATATATTCGTTAATAAAATTTATAAAATAATTTAAAATATTAACGTTAATTACGTTATTTATTATATAATTAATATTATTTTTAAATGCTTTTTTTGTTTAAAATCCCTTTTGTTTTATATATTAATTCTTTCTCTTTATATTAATATTTAATGCAAATAAATAACATTAACAAAAAAAATCAATAATTAATTTAATAATATTAAAGTAATTATATAAAAACCAAGAAATAAATAACATCCGTTAAATATATGATATTTACAACCTCGTAAATATTATAACAAAAACAACTTTAAATAAAATAATAAAAAATTTAATAGAAAATAATTAACTTAACTTATAATTAAAAAGATAAGTAAAACGTAAAAAAAATAACAAATTCGCAATTAATTAATTGCAAATTTTTTTTAATAATAATTAAATAACTTATAAACATATTATAACGAAATATATATTTAATTAAAAAAAAGATATATTTATATACTTTATATTATATAAAACATAAAATTTTCTCGTTTTTTTTTAAAAAAAGATAATTCTTTTTTTAAACATTAATAACATATTAATTTTGTCGCACTTATTTTACTTGTTACTTATTTTTACTATTATTCATTACGTACGTACTTATTAACAATTACGTTAAAAGAATTAAATTTATGATTAATTACGTTATATTACAAAAAAGATTTTCTTTTTTATTAATATTAAAATGTAATTACGTAAAGATAATTACGTGGTAACATGTGATTATTTTCCACACATAAAATATTAATCTTTACAAGTAATATATATAATAAAAACAAAAATAAACTTAATAATAAAAAATAAAAATAACATTTTTAACGATAATTCCTTTTTTTTTTCGTTAATCCCGGTGTTTTTACACTTACGTAATATTATATATTTAATACGTAATTAAATGTATATTTTTTAAAGTTTAAACGTGATAATTTTTCTAAAAAATTATAATAATATATATAATATTAATATTTTTTTATATAAATATTTTTATTATTTATAATAAATAATCTTTATAATATATATAATCTTTATAAATTCTTTTTATTAGATTTTAATTTAAAATTTTAATTTATTATATTTTTATCTTTTATAATATTTATACTTTTAATAATATTTTAAAATATATAAATAAAAAGTTTAACGTAAATATAAACTTGTATTATAAATAATAATTTAATAAAGTAAAAAAATAAAAACAAGTTATTTAAAATTTTAAAATTAATTTTTATATAATAATTTACTTATATAATAATAAAATAAAAATTAATTAACTTATAAATAATTATTTTTAAATAAAAGGTAATTTAAATATTATTTACGTTAATAAACTTTAAAAATATTAATAAAATTTTATCAAATATTTATATAATTAAAAAAATAATAAATAAATATTAAAAGTAATGTAAAAGATTTATAATAAATAGTTTTAAAATTATATTAAAATAAATATAAAAAAGTATTTTTATAATGGAAATATAATATTAATTATATAAAAATATTTATTAATTATATAAAAATATTTATTAACTTTATATTATTATATAAATTATTAAATAAAAATATTTATATATAATATTTAAAAAGATTTAATTTATTTTAATATATAAGCATTAATATATATATAAATTACGTTATAATAATAGTTAATAATTTTTAATTTATAAATATTAATTTAAATAATTATATATATTAATTAAATATTAAATTTTAATATCATTTTTATTAAATTACCTTTTTTTTACATTTAATATACGTTATTTATTTTATATATAATATTATATTTTTGTTTTATTTTAACTAATTTTTAGTTAATTTTTAACGTTTTATATTCATAAATTAATAATTAAAATTTATTATTTACTTTGTTTTTAATTATTACTTTTATTATATAACTTTTTCTTTATTTTCATTATAATATATCTTAATTAATCACTTTAAAAGGTATAAAATTACTTATATTAAAGTAATTTTTCAATAATAAATAATATTTTCCTTTTTCTTTAACTTTATAAAGATTTTCTATTAATAAGTACATACATAAGTAAATAACAATAAAAATAATAATAAGTAATTGAAATATATAAAATTAATGTATTAATAATGTTTAAAAAGGAATTATTTATTAAGAAAACGAAGAAAACTCGTTTTTAATATAATGTAAAATATATAAATACCTTTTTTTTTAATTAAATATATACCACGTTATAATAAATATATAAATTATTTAATTATTATTTATTTTATTTTATTTTTGTAATTAATAAATTGTACATTTTTTATTTTTTATTTTATTTATTCTTTTAATTGTAAATTAATTTGATTAATTTTTATTAAACCTTTTATTATATTATTTAAAGTTGCTTTTATTATGGTATTTATAAAGTTATAAGTATTATATATTTAATAAATATTATATTTTATTTTATTTTTATATAATTACTTTAATGTTATTAAATTAATTATTATTATTTTTTATTAATATTATTTATTTATATTAAATATTAATATAAAGAAAAAACCTTAATATATAAAGTTAAAATGGTTTTAAATAAAAGAAGACGGTTAAAAATGATATTAATTATATGATAAATAACATAATTAATATTGAAATTTTAAACCATTTTATAAATTTTATTAATAAATATATTATAAATAATATATTTATATTTAATAAATAATTAATAAATAATATTTTCGATAACGTAAATTTTATTATTTTAATTAATAGTTTTTTTATTATTTAAAATAATAACATATTTGATTTATAAATTTAAGTTTTTATTATTTATAAATAATTTATTAATAAAAATATATACGCGTAAGTTTTATAAATTTAATTTAATTCATTTAAAAAATTCCCATTTAAAATTTTAAACTTTTTAATTTAAACTTTTTAAATTATAGTAATCTTATAATTTTTATTATAAACGATAATTTATAAATTATTAAAATCTTCGATTTTTTTATTTAATGATTTTTAAAAGTATAATTTTATTTTAATTTTAATTAATATTTTATTTTTAATAATTAAAATTTTTATAATATTAATATTAATTAATTTAAAAGATTTTAAATTTATATTTAATAAGTAAAAATTAAAAGTTAATAACTTTATATATAATTCCCATTAATAATAATTTAAATAAGTTTTAAATTATTAAATATTTAATTTTATAAAATTATATAATAGTTTAATAATACGTAATAACATTTTTAATTATAACTTTTATTTTTTTATATTAAAATATAAAAATAAAAATAAAAATAAACTAAAATATTAAATAAATTTTTAAATAATAAATATATATATATTATAATAAATATTTTTTACAATTACCGTATTTTTAAATTATTAATTATAAATTTTTATATAATATAAAAATATTTATAACTTTAATTTTTTAAATTATTTATTATTTAAAGAGTGTTATATTTTAATATATTATTATTTTATATTATTTTCATAATAAAATATCTTTTTAAATAATATGTTTAATCTTTTTACATTAAATATATTATATAATTTGTTTAATGTAATTACTTTTTTATTAATTTATAATTTAAATATTAAATTGAAATTATTTTATTTTAAAAAATAAAATATAAAGTAATAATATATATAAAATCGTTAATATATATAAAAGAATTTAAAAAATAAATTAATAATTATTTAAATCAAATATAAATTTAAATTATTTAATTATAAACTTTTTAAATAATATAAAATTTTCTTTTAATTAAATATATAATTTTATATATATATTTTTAAATGTAAATCTTGTTTTTAAATTCGATAATGTAAAAAACAAGTTACCGGTTTATACAAGTTAATGGTTTAACCGAAAACACAACTAAAAATCAACATTTTCCAAAATTCGTAACTTTATAAATCTTTAATTATAACTTTTTTAATTTTAATATATTATATTTAACTATATATTTAACTTAAAAAAAAACGAAAAAAATTATAAACTATTATATGTTATTATACTAAAACTATTAACGTTTTCGGGCCCACTTTTATGTTTTTGATTTTTATTTATTTGAAAAAAATAAAACCAAAAAAATATTATTAATATTAAATATTAAAAGTATATTTAAATTTAAAACTTGATTTTAAATGCGACTTTTATAAAATAAAGTATACGGTTGCGTATAAACGTAATGTATATGTATTTTCGTTAAACCATTAACTTATATAAACCGTTAATTTATTTTTTATATTATTGTTAAAATTGGTATTAACGTTATAAGTGATGATATATAAAGATTTAAAATAAGTAATAATTTAATATTATTTAAATATTTATTATATTTTTTTAATTAAAATAATTTTTGTAAATTATATTATTTAAAATTTAATAATTACATTAATTATATATAATATTAATTGTTTATTAAGATATATAATATTAATAATCATTTTATAATTAAAATTTTTATTTAAACTTTTTAACTTAAATTTAAATTTTTAAAAAATATTATTTTTAATTTAATAATAAAAGTAAAATTTTCTTATTTTTTAATAGTGTTAATATTAATGTTATAATTGGTTTTCTTTAATAAATTATATAATTTATTTATAAATAAATAATCGAAATGAATATATATATGTTATAATTTAATTTTTATAAAATAAATTACGTTATTAAAATAAAATTGTAAATATTTTTATTTATATATAATTAATATAATTATTTTGCTTTTTTTGATTAATTAATTAATAATATTTTTTAAATATATATTTAAATAATTTATATTTTTAAAGTATAATAAAAATGAAATAGTTAATTTTATTATATAAAAATTAATTGATTTAAACGAGATATTAACTGTAATTATTTTTAAAAATTTAATTAAAAAGTTATTATTAAATTTAATATTTATTTTGTTTATTTAATTATTATTTATTTTAATTTACGCTTAAAGAAATCTTAATAAAAATTTAATATTATTTTTTAAGATAAATATTTTATTATATTTATGTTTAAAAGATAATTTTAGGAAAATATTTTTTGGTATATTAGTTTAAATTAAAAGAAATGCTATTTTTT
>CADCSW010000056.1:0-18001 GCA_902805455.1 Daldinia concentrica | reverse complement strand
TTTTGTAAATATTTATTGTAATGCAAAAATTTATTTTATTAAATTTTAAATTCATCATAATAAAATAAATAAAGCGCTGCTGCATTATAATTATAAGATAATATAATATATTTAATGGATAATTATAATAAATTATTGTTTTTTTTTTTTAAAAGTTTTATTTTAAAATATGTTAATATAATAATAATTTACCGAATATAATTTATAATATTTTTGCTTTAATCCTTTTATTTTTTTTTAATTTTAATATTGTAAAAAAATAAATATTTGAATTTTAATAATATTATATTTTATTCTTTATTTTATATTAAAATATTATATTTTATGGTTAAATATATATTTTCATTGAAATATTAATGTCGAAATATATTATATAAAAAATATATTATTATTTTTTTTTATGTAACACAGAAAATAATATAAAATTGCATTTATTAAATTTTATTGTATAATATATATTTAAAAAAATTAAAATTTATTTTAAAAATATTATAGATTTTATTTGTATAATTATTTTATTATTTTAAATTTTTTTAAAATAACTATAATAATAATTAAAAAATATATTTTATTAAGAATTTATATTAAAAGAACGTTGTAATATATTTATATTTATTAATTTATTAATAAATATAGAAATTTATTTTATTAAATTCATTTATTAGTATAAATAGTGAGTATTGGGAAAAAAATTGTAATTTTTATAAATTAGTTTTTTTTGTTTATTTTAACGTTTAAAGGAATTATTATTATTATATAAAAAATTCATTTAATGACGGTTTAAATAATTTAAGTATATTTTGGTAATATTGTAAAGGTTTATCTCTTATGTAAGGTTAGTGTTATATATTAGATTATATTTTAACTATCTTATATATATATTAAGGCTTATATAAGGCGTTAATTTATAAGAGTATATAGTTAATAAGGGTATGCGTTAATTCCTTATAAGGTTAAGGGATAAGGAATATTTCCTATTAATTAAATATTATTTAATATAAATTAATTTAAATAGTTTTAAAAAAAATTAATTAAATTATATTATAATGTAAGAAGATAAGTTATATAATAAAGGTGGTGGTTGGAAAAAAGAGTATATAATAGTTTTCGATTGTTAAATTAAAGGTAAAATATTAGAAATTAAATAAAAGATTACAGTTAAAAGTGGAAAATATTATATATAAAAATAAATAATATATATTAAAAGGAAAAAAAGGTGGTTTAATTAAAGTTATATTAAAAATAAAGTTTAATTTATACGTATAATTATTTAAATTAATGTTTATGTTAAAGATTATTAATTATTATTATTATAATATAATATATATATAAATTTATATATTAAGGTAAATTAATTTTTTAAATATTATATATAACATTTATTTTTTATATTAATGTATTTAATTATTTTATTTAATTATATTTAATTTATTGGTATATTATATTAATAATTTATATAATGTTATAAAATTAATAAATATTTTGTATAATCATCATTATATATATTTTATATAAATGTTTTTATTATTAATATGTTTTATAATCTTAAGTATATTTATTTTAATAATATTATAAAAATTATTTATTGTAAAACTTTTAAATTATTTTAATATTTATTTATGATTTTATATATGTATATTTATTAAATTTTTTTATTAATATTTAAAATTTAATAAATAAATAATATTTAAATTATTTTATTTAAAAAATAATTATTTATAGGTTAATTAATTTTTATTTTATTATTATATAATTAAATTATTATATAAAAAATAAATCTTTAATTGGGAATTAATTTAAGGAATTTATAGTTTGTTTTATTTTTTATTTTATTATTATTAATGGTATAGGTTTAAGTTTATGCTTGAATTTTTATTTATAAGTTTTAAGATATTATTAAAATATGGGTAATATAAGGGATAAAAATATAAAGAATAAAAGGTTTAAATTAAAGTAATGCGAAAATATTTTATAAAGGTTATATATAAGTAAGAAGTTATTTGTTATAAATATGTAAATATTTTTTTATAAAAAAAAAATCGCAATATTATGTATATTGTTATGATAAGTTTTGGATTGTTATAGTAATGATTTTTTTTAATTTTATTAATTTATATTATTAAATGTTTAATAATATTGATTAATGTTGGTATGTAAAAGAAATAATAGTAAAACAAGTAATAAATAAATTAAGTAATGATAAGATTGGTATAATATTAATGTTTAAAAAAGAATTATTTATAGTGAAAAAACAGGGGAATTCGTTCTTTATAATGTATAATACATAAGTACGACTTTTTAATTAAAGACATAAAACGTCATGATATGTTTATGTCATTTAACCATCATTTTTTATTAATATTTTTTTTAAAAAGTAAAGGCTTAATAATTAAAATAAGCCTTGATTTAAAACTTTTATTATAAAAGTTAATTTAAATCTTTTATTTAAAATTAAATAATTAAAATTTTAAACGTATTTAAAATTTTAAAATACTTAATTAAATTAAATACTAATAATAATAATATCTTTATTAAAGATTTTGATTTATAATAAATTTAAATAAACATTATTTATATAACTTTAATTTATATAAAATAAATTAATATAAATATAAGATTTTATATTATATTAATAAGTTATTATTAAATATATATAAACTATTATTTAATTATAATTTAATTTTCCATAAAAATGGTTAAAATGAAAGGAATTTAAGAAATAATTTAAAAAAAATAAATTAAAACTTAAAAACGTTATTAATAAATTAAAAGTTATGAAATAAATAAAATTAAAATTAAAAGTGATTATAACGGTTATTAAAGTAATTTATAAATTTTATATTTATGTATTTTTTTATCGAGATTATTTTTTATTAATATTAATATTGTTAATTTTAAAACATTAAATAAATATAAAATTATTTAATTTAATTATAAAATATTTTATTACGTAATTTTATTTAAATTATATAAAGATTTTAAAATTATTTTATTTCTTTTAATTAAATAAAGACAAATATATAAACATCATTATATTAAACAATTATTTTTAATTAATAATTATATAAATTTTTTTTAATTTTTAATTTATATTAAATTTATTTTCTTAACTTTTATTCCTTAATTATTAATTAATTAAATTTATACTTATAAATTAAAATATAATATTATTATTAATAACTTAAAGCCTTTTTAAAATTGTTATTAGTAATGTTATATTTTACAAAAGTTATTTACCTTTTTATTTAATATTATTATTTATTTAATTATTATATAAATTATAAAAATAAATGTTTTATATATAAAAAAGTATTTACGTATTACCACGTGATTATTTTTTACGTAATTACATTTTTTATTAATAAATACATACGTAATAAATAATAATAAAAGTAATAATAAATAAATAAAGTGTATAAAACTAATGTATAATAATAATGTTTAAAAAGGAATTATTTATTAAAAAAAGGAGGAAAACTCGTTTTTATATAATATAAATATATAAATACGTTTTTTCAATTAAATACGTACCACGTTATAATACGTTTATAAGTCATTTAACCATTAATTTTAATAATTATAATTATATATAAATTATAACGTAAAAATATTTTATTTTAATATATAATTATAAAAAATAAAATAAACGTAAAATATAAATATAATAATAAGTTTATATACGAAATTAATGTTTAATAATATAAAATTATTTAATATTTATTAAAGATTTTATATAAATATTACGAATTTTAAATATTATTTAGAATAAATGTAAAAAGAAAAATTAAAAAGAAAATTAAATTTCTTTTTTATAAAAAAGTAAAAAAAAAAAGAATTAAAAATTGTTAAAATGTAATTATTGTAAAGTAATCACGTGGTAACACGTGACTATTCTTACACATAAACATTAATTTTATAAGTAATATATATAATAAAAAATAAAAAAAACGAATATAATAATAAAAATTAAAAACGACATTTTTAACGATAATTTTATTTTAATATTTTTTTATTTTTTTTTTTTTAATCCCGGTCTTTTACGAAAATAAAATAAATAAAATAATAGTTTAAAAAAAAGGGTTAAAAGGGGGGGGGTAAGGTAAAGGGTTAAAGCTTATTATATAATATCTTATAAATGTAATTTTTCGAAAAGTTTATAAGTCCCACGGAAACTACCCGGGAACGTTGAGATGAAAAAGTAAAGAAAGTAAAAGCTAATAAAATGCATTTAATAAAAACAATTCATTTAAATATATAAGGTTGAAAAATGTACTTAATAAAACGAGTTTTAAATATAAAGGTTAAAAGATGTATTTAATCAAAACGACGAAACTTAAAAACGTAATTAATTAAAATAAACGAGGTTTATTAGATCGATGCGAAATACCATTAATTAAATACTTGGCCGTAAATTTAAAGTTATTGTGTATTTTAACGTAAAAGTGTTTTAATGTATTTTAATCTTTTATATCCGTAAATCGTTTTATTAAATGCATTTTTTTTAACCCCGTATATTTAAATTATTATTTTATTAAATGTATTTTATTATTTTTTACTTTTTTTTATTTTTTATTTTTAACATTTTCGAGTAATTTTTATAAAATTAATAAATTGTTTAAAAATTTACATTTATAAAATATTATATAATAACTTTTAACCTTTACCTTTAATTTCCCCTTTTTTCCATTTTTTTTTTTTTTTATTTTTTTCATTTTTTTATTTACTTTTATTTATTTTTTATTATTTTTTATTATTTTTTATTATTTTTACATTTATTAAAAAAAAATAATATGTAAAATTTATAATGTTTATATATTTTTATATAATATAAAAATTTATAAAATAAATTAAAAACTTATAATTATTCGTTAAAAAGCTTTATATATTAAAACGTAATATATATTTTATTTAAAAAAATTATTTATATATTTTATATTATATAAAAAACGAGTTTATTTCGTTTTTTTATAATAAATAAATTTTTTTAAACATTATTAATATATTAATTTTTTATTTTACGTATATATTTATTAATAATTATATAATTAAATTTACGAATTTATATAATTTTAACGTGATTTTACTTTAAATAAAACGTTTATAAAAAATTTAAAATTATTATTACGACAATTTAAAAAATATTTAAACTTTTTCGATAAATAATTATAAATTTTAATGGTTTTATAAATTTTACAATATAAAAAAAAATAAAAAAGTAATGGCTAATAAAAATTAAAAGTAAAAAAAAAAACGCGAAATAATTATTTTATAATATTTTTCCGAAAAATATGTTTAAACTTATATAAATTAAAACAGTAATTATTTTATATACGTTAATAAAATATATTTCATTAAAAACGTATTATAATTATAATTAATAAAAGAAATACGTTTAATTAAAAGAAAATTTAAAAATTTATTAATAAAATATAAAAAACGGTATAAAATAAATTTAAAATAAATAAATTTCTATATAATAAAATCAATTACGACGTAAAAAAAGGTTAATAATAAAAACAAGTCACGTGATAAAAGTAACCGTGGTAAAAAAAAAAGTTTTAATAATAAAATTTTTATTAATGATTTATTTTTTTATTAATTACTTATTAATTATTAAATAATTATTAATTATTAAAATGTAATTATTAAATAAAGATAATCACGTGGTAACACGTGATTATTTTTTTACATATAAAATATTAATTTTACATGTAATATATATAATAAACACAAAAAACAAATATAATAATAAAAATTAAAACAACATTTTTTTAATAATAACTTTATTTTAATATTTTTTTATTTTTTATTTTTTTTTATTTTTATTTTTTTACATTAATTAATAATACTTAAAATTATAAATTAAAAAAATTAAACTTTTATATAAAAAGTTTTATAACATTATTATTTTATTGTACGTTTTAATTAATAATTAAAATTAAATTTTAAAACACGTTAATAATAAAAAATAAAAAATAAAAATAACGTACGTAAATAATAATACGTTAAATAATAAAAACTTTATAATATAACTTTTTAATAAAAATATATATATATTAACGATGATTTTTCAAGTATCGAGTTTAATTTTACCCATTTAAATAAAGTTATATTAAAGTAAATTAACACGTATTATATAAAAGCTTTATATTATATAACGATAAATATAATAATAATTTATAATATAATTTTAAATAAATTTAAAAATAATAAATAAAGATTTTTTAAAAAGTAAACGTTTATTTTAAACATTAATAACGATTATCTTTATATTACGAAATATACTTTAATAATAAAAAACACCGTTTCGAAAAAATTAAAATAATAATTAACGTTAAAACGTTTTAAAATTTTTTGTTTAAAAAGTTTGTTTTCGTTTTTACGTCATTTTAATTATTTCATTTTAATAATTAATTTATATCACGTTTAAAAGATTAATGAAATAATCGAGGTAATATTATAAACACCGTAAATGATATTTACGGTTTAAAAATAATATCATTTTAAATATAATAAAAAAAATAAAATAAATACGAAACAGTTAATAATACCGAAGCTGTTATAAATATTAAAGTTAATTTTACGAAAAAACCTTACGAAAATAATACAATTAACTTGTCGATATTAAAATTAATTTTATTAAAATATAACCGATTTTACAATTTATTACACAACTTATAAAAATCATTATTATAAAACATTATTAATTATAATAAAAAGATTAATATCGTTAAAAGTTTTATTATAAAATTAAAATTAAATAATAGTTTTATTTTTAATTAAATTAATTTTAACATTATAATTAAAATGTTATTAAAAAATACGTTAAATTTAAAAATATTATATTGTTGTAAAAGTTAAAGATATTATTAATAGTTAAATGACTTATAAAACGTATTATAACGGGGTATGTATTTAATTAAAAAGGACGTATTTACGTATTTTTATATTATATAAAATAATGAGTTTTCCTCGTTTTTCTTTTAAAGATAATTTTTTTTAAAGATTAATAATATATTAATTTTATCGTATTTATTTTATTTATTATATATTTTTACTATTATTTATTAATATTAATTAATATTATTAAACATTTTAATAATATAAATTAACAAAATTAAAAAAATCATTATTATAATAATCTGAAAATTTTATTATAATAATATACGCAATATTAATAATTTCTTTATAAAAATATTTTTATTATTTATAACAAATAATTTTTTTATTATATATAATCTTTATAAATCTTTTTTATAATATTTTAACTTTAACCTTTATTTTTTACATTTTTTATTTTTATATTATTTATATTTTCAATAATAATATTTTAAAATTTATAAGTAAAAATTTAACGTAAGTTTAAATTTATATTATATACATAATAATATAATAAAATAAAAGAATAAAAAAAACAAATTATCTGAATTTTTAAAATTAATCTTTAATTAAATAATAACCTTTATATAATAATTTAATTATATAATAAAAATGAAATTTAATCGATTTAAAAATAATTATATTTTTAATAAAATATAATTTAAATATTATTTGCGTTATTAAATTTTCGAAAATATTAATAAAATTTAATAAATACTGAATAATTAAAGAAATAATAAATAAATATTAAAAATAATTTAAAAGATTTATAATAAATAATTTTAAAATTATATTAAAATAAATATATATAAAATTAAAGTACGTTAATAATAAAAATATTTATATAAAAGATATAATACCAATTATATAAAATAGTTTTTAATTTCGTATTATTATATAAAATATTAATAAATTAAACGCGGTTAAATAAAAATAGTTTAAAATATTAATATAAAAAAGATTCGTATATAATATTAAAATTTTTTTTTATTTATTTTAATATATAAACGTTAATGTACACACATATTACATTACAATAATAATTAATAATTTTAATTTATAAACGTTAATTTAAGCAATTATACGTATAAGTTAAACTTTATTTTTAATATAAGTTTTGTTAAATTATTTGTTTATTTTAATACGTATTATTTATTTTATACGCAATATCACTTCCACCTTTTACTTTAATAATCCTTTATTAATTTTAATATTTTATTTATAACTTAATAATTAAAATTTATTATTTATGCCTTTTTAATTATTATTTTTATTATATAATTTCTTTTTACCTTTATTATAACATACTTTAACCAACCATTTTAAAGAATATTAAATTATTTATATTAAAATAATCTTTAATTAAAAGCATATTCTTTTTTTCGGTTTTAAAAAAGTTCCACGCTTTTTCCAGATTTATTTTTACAAATTAACGTCTTATATAATACTTTAATATATATAAGATAATAAAATATAATTTAAATTATAACTTATATATAACGTTAATTTAATATAAAAAAACAAATTTTTTATAATATTATTAAAAATATATTTAAATTACTTAAACTATTACTAAATAATTTATATATAACATCGATAATTTTCAAACATTAAAATAAGTAAAGAAATTAATTTATAAAACTACATTTTTTTCTTAAATAACCTATTACTTATACCAATAAATAATTTAATAAAATAAACTTTAATACTTATTAATAATTAATAAATTTAAATATATTATAGTATTTCTTAATATAAATCTTAATAAAATTTATTTCAATTATTATAAATTATTTTAAAAAAGTTTAAAATAATAAAAAATAACTTTATAAATAAAACTTATAAATATTTTTTAAAATAATCTTTTAAATATATATTTTATAATAAAATCTAATAAATATAATTTTATATTATATTTTTATAATTTTTTTATAAAAAGGATAATAATATATTTCTTTATAATATACCTTTAATATTAATATTTTAAAATATATATTTAATTATAAACAATATTTTAATACGGAATAAAATAAAGATATAATATTATTAAAATAAAAAAGAAATAAAGATTTAAACTTAAAATATTATAAATTATATTTGATAAATTATTATGTTAACGTATTTTTAAATAAAATTTTAAGAAAATAATAATTTATTACAATTATTTATTAAATATATTATATTGGTTTATAATTGTAACGGGCTTTTTTTTTATTTTATTATATTAATTCGAAAATTTAATAAATAGATTTTATACTTTAATTAATATTTATAAAAACTTAAAAAATATACATTAATATATAATTAAAAAAAGTAATAAAATGTTATTTAATATTATATTAAATAAAATATTATCGCATTAATAAAGACAAGAGATATTAATTTAAAAATATTATAAAATTAAAAAACGCTATTAAATATATAAAAAGGATAAATCTATTAAATATTTAAAACAAAAAAAAAAGAATTAAAGGTTAATAAAAGGTTAAAAAAGGAATAAAATAAAAGCAAATATACTATATTTTTTAATTAATTATAAAGTTAAAAAAAAAAAGCTTAAAATTTAATAATAATAATAATAATCTTAAATCTTTTAAAATACAAAAAAAAGTAAAATTAAATAATTTAATTACCGCTTATTTAATAAATTAAATATATTAATAATAGATTATCTTTCATTACTTTCTTATTAAAGAAAGAAAATAACACTTTTGTTTTAAATTAATATATTAAAAATATTTTTAAAATGATTATTTTTAATATAAACGCAATATAAATATTTATCGTAAAGAAAAAAACAATATTAAGTCTTTATTAAAGACTTCCAAACGTAAATTAAAAAAATAAATAATAATTAACAAATAAAATAAATAGCAAATTTAATAATAAAATTTTAATTAAATTTTAAAATAATTATAATTAATATTTCATTTAAATTTATTAACTTTTATATAATAAAATTAAATACTTTATTTTTTTGTTATATTTAAAGATATAAATTACTTAAGAATATATTTAAATAATATTATTAATTAATTAATTAGAAAAATGAGTAATTTTAACGGTTATACGCAAATAAAAACTATTTGTAATTTTATTTTAATAATATAATTTATTTTACGAAAATTAAACTACGGCGTATTTACCTGTTTCTGGTTATCGTTCGTAAGTGTTATATAATTTATTAAATAAAGCCGGTTATAATATTAATATCAATAATATTAAATAAATAAATAAATTTTATATTATTATTAAATTAAAAGTAAAGTTTGTAAAGAATTTAAGTTTAATTTAAAGATTTAAATATAAATTTTAATTTATAAAATAATAATTAATATTATTTATAATTAATATAATTATTGATTTTAAACGATATAATTTATAAGAATTATTTTAATTAAAGAAATATAAAAAATGCTTAAGTAATATTAAATCAACATTTATTTTAAACTTTTAAATATTATTATTTATAATGTTAAACATTAATTTCGATAATATTAAATTTAAAAAAACAAAGTTTACATTACAAATATTATTTATTATTAAATCTTTATAAAACTTATTAATTTATTAATAAAGTTAAAAATATTATAACCTCGTATATAAAACTATAAAATGATAACTAATAAATTTTAAAGTTTTAATTTAAAAATATTTTAACTTTAAATAACAATTAAAATAATTAACAATATTATTAATTTAAATAACTTTATACCTACCATTTTAATGTTCGATATTTATTAAAAAATTAATATAAACTTATGACCAATTTTTATATAAACTTAAAAAAATATAAATAATTTAAAAGATAATAATAAAGATTAAAAAGGTTAAGATATAACATTTTATTAAAAATACTTTTTAAATATACAAAATAGCTTTAATATTTAAAAACATATTATTTTATATATTTTAATAAATAATAAATTTTAATTTATTAAAAAAACAGTAAAAAGTTTTGTTATTATAATTATTAATAAAGATATAACTGTTATTTTTTAACGTATTTAATAAAATATTTACATTTAAAAAAAATATATATATATAATTATATATTTAATTAAAAGAAAATCTTATATTACGTAAAAATTTATAATTATAAATTTATGTCGAAAATATTTGTATATATATTAACATTTTATATATATTATTATTATATTTTACTTTAAAAATAAAATAACTTTAATTTAATATTTAAATTATAAACCAATGAAAAAGTAATAGTATTTAAAATTATATAAAATATTTAATATAGAATTAAATACATTATTTAAAAAAAAATATTTTAATATTTAAAATATATAATATATTAATATATTAAAGTATAATAATTTAAGAAATTAACGTTAAAAAATATTCTTATATTATACGAAAAGTTATAATTAATAATTTAAAATATAATAATTTTAATAAAAAAAAATTTATTATAATATATATTTACTATTTAAAAAATTAATTAATGTTTTATTTAACTTTAACTTTTATATTTTAATAAACAATAAAAGTTATAATTAAAAATATTAATATAAAATAATTTATATATTTATTTATAAAATTAAAAAATAAATATCTTAAAAAAGTATTATTATATATTAGAAATCATTATATAATTTTGCAAATTAAGTATATATTAGTTTAAAATTTATTTATATTATTATTAACAAATATTATATATAACATTATTAGTTTTAATTTTTACTTATTAATTCTAAATTTAAAACCGTTTAAATTAATCGGTTTATAAACAAATAATATATTTAATATTAATATTATAAAACTTTAATTATTAAAATAAAGCGTTAATTAAAATAAAAAATTAAAACACGCTTTTAAAAAATATTAATAAAGAAATTAAAGATTTTAATGACTTATAAATTACCGTTTATAATAAATATTATAACATTATTATAACTTAAAATGTTAAATTAAAAAAAATTTAAACTTTTAAATAGTTAATTTTAATATAATTAAAAGATTTATAAAATAAAAAGATTTAAGAAATATATATTATAAATCTTATTAATTTTAAGCTACTTTTAATTATTTAAAATAGTTTAATATATTAAATTTAAATTTAAAAGCAAAAGTTTTTTAATATTAAAATTAAATAATAAATAAATAATCATATAAAGGTTAAAATATATTAAATTAAATTTATAGAATTTACGCTTATATATTTTAGTTAATAAATTATATATAAATATTAAAATTTAAATTTATAAATTAATATATTACTATTTTAAATAATAAAAGCTATTAATTAAAAATAATAAAATTTATATTACCACAAATATTATCCATTAATTATTTATTAAATATAAATATATAACTTATAATATATTCGTTAATAAAAATTATAAAAAAATAATTTAAAATATTAACGTTAATTACGTTATTTATTATATAATTAATATTATTTAAATGCTTTTTGTTTAAAACCTTTGTTT
Organism: Daldinia concentrica; assembly: GCA_902805455.1. NCBI lineage: Eukaryota > Fungi > Ascomycota > Sordariomycetes > Xylariales > Hypoxylaceae > Daldinia > Daldinia concentrica. The sequence continues at coordinate 5,675 of CADCSW010000056.1, read as the reverse complement.
TATATATTAATTCTTTCTCTTTATATTAATATTTAATGCAAATAAATAATATTAACAAAAATCAATAATTAATTTAATAATATTAAAGTAATTATATAAAACCAAGAAATAAATAACATCCGTTAAATATATGATATTTTACAACTCAAAATATTATAACAAAAACAACTTTAAATAAAATAATAAAAATTTAATAGAAAAAAATAATTAAACTTAACTTATAATTAAAAGATAAGTAAAACGTAAAATAACAAATCGCAATTAATTAATTGCAAATTTTTTTTAATAATAATTAAATAACTTTAAAACATATTATAACGAAATATATATTTAATTAAAAAAATATATTTATATACTTTATATTATATAAAACATAAAATTTTCGTTTTTTTTAAAAAGATACCTTTTTTAAACATTAATAATATATTAATTTTGTCGCACTTATTTACTTGTTACTTATTTTACTATTATTCACATGTACGTACTTATTAACAATTACGTTAAAAGAATTAAATTTATGATTAATTACGTTATATTACAAAAAAAAAGATTTTCTTTTATTAATATTAAAATGTAATTACGTAAAGATAATTACGTGGTAAATATGTGATTATTTTCCACACATAAAATATTAATCTTTACAAGTAATATATATAATAAAAAAAAAAAATAAACTTAATAATAAAAAAAATAAAAATAACATTTTAACGATAATTCCTTTTTTTTTTTCGTTAATCCTGGTGTTTTACACTTACGTAATATTATATATTTAATAATAATTAAATGTATATTTTTTAAAGTTTAAACGTGATAATTTTTCTAAAAAAATTATAATAATATATATAATATTAATATTTTTTTATATAAATATTTTATTATTTATAATAAATAATCTTTTATAATATATATAATCTTTATAAATTCTTTTATTAGATTTTAATTTAAAATTTTAATTATATATATTTTTTATCTTTTATAATATTTATAATTTTAATAATATTTAAAAATATATAAATAAAAGTTTAACGTAAATATAAACTTGTATTATAAATAATAATTTAATAAAGTAAAAAATAAAAAAACAAGTTATTTAAAATTTTAAAATTAATTTTTATATAATAATTTATTTATATAATAATAAAATAAAAATTAATTAACTTATAAAATAATTATTTTAAATAAAAGGTAATTTAAATATTATTTACGTTAATAAACTTTAAAAATATTAATAAATTTTATCAAATATTTATATAATTAAAAAATAATAAATAAATATTAAAAGTAATGTAAAAGATTTATAATTAAATAGTTTTAAATTATATTAAAATAAATATAAAAAGTATTTTATAATGGAAATATATTATTAATTAATATAAAATATTTATTAATTATAAAATATTTATTAACTTTATATTATTATATATTAAATTATTAAATAAAAATATTTATATATATTATTTAAAAAGATTTAATTTATTTTAATATATAAGCATTATTATATATATAAATTACGTTATAATAATAGTTAATAATTTTTAATTTATAAATATTAATTTAAATAATTATATATATTAATTAAATATTAAATTTTAATATCATTTTATTAAATTACCTTTTTTACATTTAATATATCGTTATTTATTTTATATATAATATTATATTTTGTTTTATTTTAAACTATTTTTATTACATTTAATATTTTTATATTCAAATTATATTATTTAAAAATTACATATTTACTTTGTTTTTAATTATTACTTTTATTATATAACTTTTTCTTTATTTTCATTATTATAATATATCTTAATTAATCACTTTTAAAAAGGTATAAAATTACTTATATTAAAGTAATTTTTCAATAATAAATAATATTTTCCTTTTTCTTTAACTTTATAGATTTTCTATTAATAAGTACATACATAAGTAAATAAATAAAATAATAATAAAGTAATTGAAATATATAAAATTAATGTATTAATAATGTTTAAAAGGAATTATTTATTAAGAAAACGAAGAAAACTCGTTTTTAATATAATGTAAAATATATAAATACCTTTTTAATTTAAATATATACCACGTTATAATAAATATATAAATTATTTAATTATTATTTATTTTATTTTATTTTTGTAATTAATAAATTGTACATTTTTTATTTTTTATTTTATTTATTCCTTTAATTGTAAAATTAACTGATTAACTTTATTAAACCTTTATTATATTATTTAAAAGTTGCTTTATATTATGGTATTTATAAAGTTATAAAAGTATTATATATTTAATAAATATTATATTTTATTTTATTTTTATATAATTACTTTTAATGTTATTAAATTATTTAAATTATTTTTTATTAATATTATTTATTTATATACTAAATAATAATATAAAGAAAAAACCTTAATATATAAAGTTAAATGGTTTTAAATAAAAGAAGATTTTTAGTAAAAAAAATGATATTAATTATATGATAAATAACATAATTAATATTGAAATTTAAACCATTTTATAATTTTATTAATAAATATATTATAAATAATATATTTATATTTAATAAATAATTAATAAATAATATTTTCGATAACGTAAATTTTATTTTAATTAATAGTTTTATTATTTAAAATAATAAATATATTTGATTTTATAAATTTAAGTTTTTTTATTATTTATAAATAATTTATTAATAAAAATATATACGCGTAAGTTTTATAATTTAATTTAATTCATTTTAAAAATTCCATTTAAAATTTTAAACTTTTAATTAAACTTTTAAATTATAGTAATCTTATAATTTTTTTATTATAAACGATAATTTATAAATTATTAAATCTTGATTTTTTATTTAATGATTTTTAAAAAGTATAATTTTATTTTAATTTTAATTAATATTTTATTTTTTAATAATTAAAATTTTTATATAATATTATTAATTAATTTAAAAGATTTTAAATTTTATATTTATTAAGTAAAAATTAAAAAGTTAATAACTTTATATATAATTTAATAATAATAATTTAAATAAGTTTTAAATTATTAAATATTTAATTTTATAAAATTATATAATAGTTTAATAATACTAGTAATAACATTTTTAATTATAACTTTTATTTTTTTATATTAAAATATAAAAATAAAAATAAAAATAAACTAAAATATTAAATAAATTTTTAAATAATAAATATATATATATTATAATAAATATTTTTTACAATTACCGTATTTTTAAATTATTAATTATAAATTTTTATATAATATAAAAATATTTATAACTTTAATTTTTTAAATTATTTATTATTTAAAGAGTGTTATATTTTAATATATTATTATTTTATATTATTTTCATAATAAAATATCTTTTTAAATAATATGTTTAATCTTTTTACATTAAATATATTATATAATTTGTTTAATGTAATTACTTTTTTATTAATTTATAATTTAAATATTAAATTGAAATTATTTTATTTTAAAAATAAAATATAAAAGTAATAATATATATTAAATTGTTATATATATAAAAGAATTTAAAAATAAATTAATTAATTTAAATCAAATATAAATTTAAATTATTAATTATAAACTTTTTAAATAATATAAAATTTTCTTTTAAATTAAATATATAATTTTATATATATATTTTTAATGTAAATTCATTTTAAATTGATAATGTAAAAAATAAAATTTAATGGTTTATACATACAAGTTAATGGTTTAACTGAAAACACAACTAAAATATCAATAACATTTTCCAAAATTGTAACTTTATAAATTTTAATTATAACTTTTAATTTTAATATATTATATTTAACTATATATTTAATTAAAAAAAAAAACGAAAATTATAAACTATTATATGTTATTATACTAAAACTATTAACGTTTTTTGGCCTACTTTTATGTTTTTGATTTTATTTATTTGAAAAAATAAAACCAAAAAAAAAATATTATTATTAATATTAAATTATTAAAGTATATTTAAATTTAAAACTTGATTTTAAATGCGACTTTATAAAATAAAGTATACGGTTGCAATAAACGTAATGTATATGTATTTTCGTTAAACCATTAACTTATATAAACTAATTTATTTTTTATATTATTGTTAAAATTGGTATTAACGTTATAAGTGATGATATATAAAGATTTAAAAATAAGAATAATTTAATATTATTTAAATATTTATTATATTTTTATTAAAATTTTTTGTAAATTATATTATTTAAAATTTAATAATTACATTAATTATATATATAATATTAATTGTTTATTAAGATATATAATATTAATAATCATTTTATAATTAAAATTTATTTAAACTTTTAATTTAAATTTAAATTTTTAAAAATATTATTTTTAATTTAATAATAATAAAAGTAAAATTTTCTTATTTTTTTAATAGTGTTAATATTAATGTTATAAATTTCAGTTTTTAATAAATTATATAATTTATTTATAAATAAATAATCGAAATGAATATATATATGTTATAATTTAATTTTTATAAAATAAATTACATGTTATTAAAATAAAATTGTAAATATTTTTATTTATATATAATTAATATAATTATTTTAATTTTGATTAATTAATTAATAATATTTTTTAAATATATATTTAAATAATTTATATTTTTAAAGTATAATAAAAATGAAATAGTTAATTTTATTATATAAAAATTAATTGATTTAAACGAGATATTAACTGTAATTATTTTTAAAAATTTAATTAAAAAGTTATTATTAAATTTAATATTTATTTTGTTTATTTAATTATTATTTATTTTTAATTTACGCTTAAAGAAATCTTTAATAAAAATTTAATATTATTTTTTTAAGATAAATATTTTTATTATATTTATGTTAAAGATAATTTTTTAGAAAATATTTTTGGTATATTAGTTTAAATTAAAAGAAATGCTATTTTTAAGTTTTTTAAAAAATGGATAATGAAAGGTAATTTGGTATTAATATGTTTAATTTATTAAATGTACGGTGGTTAAAAAGTATTTAAAATTTTTTTTTAATGTTTAATCATTATTATTATTATTATTATTAAATTTTAATCTTTTTTTCGATATTTTTATAATTAATTAAAAATATAGTATATTTGTTTTTTTTTTTTTTTTTTTAACTTTTCTTTGATTTTTCTTTAAATTGTTTAATAAATTAAATTTTTTTCTATATATTTAAATAGCATGTCTTGGTAATGTTGTAATAGTTCTTTAAATTAATACTTTTTATTTTTATTAATGCGATGGTATTTTCGTTTAATGTAATATTAAATAATGTTTTTATTGTTTTTTTTAATTATAAATTATTGTATATTTTTTAAGGTTTGATAAGTATTAATTAAAATGCGGAATTTATTTATTAAGTTTTTAAATTAATATAATAAAATAATATAATATATTTAGTAAATAATTTTAATAAAAATTCTTTTGTTTAAATTTTGTTTAAAGCTATGTTAATATAACGATAATTTATCGAATATAATTTATAATATTTTTAAGTTTAAGTTTTTCTTATTTCTTTCTTTAATTTTAATATTGTAAAATAATAAACGTTTAATTTTAATAATATTATATTTTATTTTATTTTATTTTATATTAAAATATAGTTTTATAATTAAACATATATTTATAAAATATTAATGTTAAGATATATTATTAAAAAAAA
>CADCSW010000052.1:0-36488 GCA_902805455.1 Daldinia concentrica | reverse complement strand
TAATCATATTATTTAAATATATCTTTAAAATAATTTATATTTTAAAATTTAAAGAGAATAAAATATAATTTTATTATATATAATAAAGTTACTTAATTTAAAATAAAATATTAATTGCAATTATTTTAAACATTTAATCAATTTATTATTAAATTTAATATTTATTTTACTTATTAAAACAAGTGTAAGGTTATTCAGCCTGGTTATGGCATTTTATTGTAATCTTTATTTCTTAAATTATATAAAGATTTTAAAATCTTTTGTTTCTCAATTAAATAAAATAAAATAAAAATATTATTATAAAAATATTTAATCTTTAATTAATAGTTATATAGTTATTTTTAATCTTTTAATTTTATATTAAATTTATTTTATTAACTTTTATTTCTTGTTTATTAATTAGTTAAAATTATATTTATAAGTTAAAATATAATGTTTTTATTAATAGTTTAAAACCTTTTTTAAAAATTAAATTATTAAAGTAATAAATTATACTTTATAAAAGTTATTTATTTTTTATTTAACAACAATTATTATAAAATTTAAATCTATGATTTTAATTTTAAAAGAACTGTTAAAGGTTAATTAATAAAAATGATTTTATTTATTAATAATTATTATAAAATTTAAATTTATAATTTTAGTATTAAAAAGATTATTAAAAATTAATTAATAAAAATCGTTTTAAAATTATAAATTTAAATTAAAAATTTATGGTTATAATTTAAAAAAAAATTAAAAAGATTATAAAAAAAATTAAAATTGTTAAGTATTAATAAAAAGTTAAATATTAAAATTTTATTAAAATGTTATTAAAATATTTATATAATATAATAATATTAAATAAGTTATAAAATAAATAAAGTAATTAATAATATATATTATAAAAATTATTAATATAAAAAATAAATTATAAATAAAAATATAATATAAAAACGACGTATAAAATATAATAAAACAATTATTAAAAATAATAATTAAAATATAATTAAATATTAATATAAAAAAGAATTAAATTAAAATTTAACTTTTTAATTATATTATTATAATAAATAATATAATAATAATAAATAATAAAATTTATAATTAAAAATTTTATTGATATATTATTATTATTACGTTAAAAAAATTATTAATTAAATTATTTATATAAAAAAATGAAAAATTATTAAAGTTATTACGATAATTTTATTATTATTTATTTTATTATATTTTAAAGTAATACGGTTAAAAATTAAATTAATAATTATTTATTTTTAAACTAAATTATATAAAATAAAAATATTAAAAAATAATTAAATATTTAATTAAATTTTAATAGATAAAAATAAATATTATTTTTTTATTAAAAATAAAATGTAAAAATATTATTAATAATATTTGGTAAATTAAATATTATTTATATTTTTAATTTATTAAAGTATTAATTAAATTGTAAAAATTAATTTTAATTAAAAATAAATTAATAATACTAAATTTAAAGTATAATTTATATATTAAAAAAAAATAATTTAATTTAAAATTTAATTAAGTTTATTATTTTTTAAAAATATTATATTAATATTATTTATTTTATTACAAATATTATTAATTATTAATTTAATTTGTATTAATTAATTTAAATTTATTAAATATAAAGATATTTTAAGTATATTGTGTAAAAAGAAATATATTTAAAAAAAGTTTATTTTTTAAATAATCTTTAAATTTAAAATAAATTAAAATAATTAAATTTATTATATAATTTTAAAAATTTATTAATTAAAAGGTTATTAAAATTATATTTTAATTATAAAAAAAAGTAATTAATATTTAATTTATTATTTAATAAATTTAATTATTTAATTTTAAAAATAATTTAAATTTTTTATTATTATAAAGTATTTAATTAAAATTGTATTAAAAAGATTTTATTTGAAATGATAAATAAAAATATATATAAAAAGATTAAAATAATTATTTTTAATATTATTATTTAAAATTAAGTTTAAATTTTATTAAAAAAAGAATTTATTATATGTAATTTAAATTAATATAAATTATATAAATTTAAATTTAAAAGTTTTAACAAAAATAATTTAATTAAAAATTTAATTAAATTAATAAATTTAATTAAAAAATATTTAATTATTTTTTAAAATATTAAATAAAATATAATTTAAATTATTAATTTAAATAATTATATTAAAGCAATTTTAAATTAAATTTAAAATATTATTTTAAAAGATATTATTATTATATTAATTTATTTTTATAAATATTTAAATATTTTTTTAATAAAATTAAATATATAATTTATAATTAAATTAATTAAAAAGTTATTTTATTTTATTATTATTATAATTAAAAAAGATTATTTAAATTTAAAAATTAAAATAATAATAATATTTTATTTTAAATATTATTAAAGTAAATTTAAAAAAATAATTTTAATAATTTTATAAAATTAAAGATTTTTAATAAATATAAATTTAAATTATTAATAATTAATAATTTTATAAAATGTTTTAATAATATATAAATTAATATATAAAAGGTTATTACGGATTAAATTAAATAAGAATTAATTATTATAAAATATATATTAATGGTATTATTTTATATTATAATATAAAATAATTATATTTATTTCTTAAGTTATAATTTAAAGATTAATTAAATTATAATTTGTAAATAGTTGTAGCTTTTTAATTATTAAATAAAAAATTATAATTTAGTTAAATTATTATTTTTATTTATATTTAATTATTTATTTAATATTTATTAATTTTATAAGTTTTAAAAAAATGTTTATTTAAAATATATGTTGTTTAAATATTTTATATTTTATGTTATAAACGTAAATAATTTCTTTTATTATAATAAGAATTGTAATATTTATATTATAAGTTGATTAAATAAATAAAAGTTAATTTAATATTTAAATATTTTATTAAATTAAATATAATAAATAGTTAAACGAAACGATTAATTTATTAATATTATTATTTATAAATATATTATTAATTAAAATATTAGCAATAATTTTGGAAAAAAAAAAGCCGAATATGATTAAAAGAAAATAGTTTTGGAAATAAAAGATTGTACGATTTTATAATATAAAATTAAAAATTAAAATAAAATAAAGTAATATAAAGAAATAATAATTATTATAAATGTAATTATTGTAAATTAAATTGTTATAAATTTAATTTAATTTAATATAATTAACGTAATAAATATTAATATTATTATAATTGAAAATAAATCAAACGTTATTAATAATATTTTTTTAATTAAATATAGTTAATTTCTTAAAATAGTTGATAAAAACGGGATTATATAAATTAAGGGAATTATTAAATGAAAAATCGATAATTAATTTAAAAGGTTATTATTTAATATTAATATAATTAAGTAAAAAAAGGATTTAAATAATAAAATAATTAAGATTAAAAATTTAAATATAATTATATTTAAAAAAAAAATAAAAATATTAATTAGTTTAAATTTAAAGAATTTACTTTAATAAAGGTCTTGAATATATATATATTGAAAAAACCGTTATGTTTAAAAAAAAAGTTTTTTAAAAACGTTCAAAACCGATTTAATATAATATAAAATAAAGAAATTAAATTTATATTTAAATTTAATAAATTAGTTTATTAAAAATTAATTAAAAGATTTTTTAATTAAAAAGTTATATTAATTTTATTTATTAAAATTTTAAAAAAGTAAGCTTAAAAGGATATAAATATTAACGTTAATTATATTAATATTTTTAAATTTTAAATTAAATTATATATATTTTTATTTGTAAAGATTAAATATTTTATAAATGAAAAATAAAAATAAAAGTTAAAACTTTTATTGTTAAATAATTTAAAAGTATATTTTAAATTATATTTTAAATTAATAATTAAAATTAAATTATATAATAATAAAAGTTTAATTATTAAAATAATTAAAATTAAATTATATAATAATAAAAGTTTAATTATTAAAGTAATTAATATTAAAGTTAAATTATTAATTATAATATAATTATGCGTTTAAAAGATTTAATAACTTAATTTAATTTAATATTAAAATATATTAAAAGGTTAATATGGTTAATAAGCCAAAATCTACTATTACTAATTTATATTATTAAAAATAAATATTATATAAGTAAATTTATTATAAACTTAAATTTTATTTTTTAATTATAAATTAAATTATTAATTAAGAACGAAAAAATATTAATAAAAATTATAACATTTAAATTAATATAGATTAAAATTCCGCTATTATTAAAAACCTCGAGTAATTAATTTTTCGAAAATTTTATTAAATTATATTATATATAAGAAAAATAAAAGCTATTAATAATTAAAGTTTAATTAATGGCATAATAAGGTTTAATTTATATAATTAATAATTAATTAGTAAGAAAATGGGGTTAAGTTAATTTAGCCTTAAAATTACTAATATTAAAAAATATAATTCGTTTTTTTATAATTAAAATAATATATTTGTTATTATTAATATAAAGTTTAAAAATTAAGATTAAAAAAATTAAAATATTGAAAATAGCTATTTATTTAATTTGGAAAAAAACGAAGAAGTTAAAATAATATTATTTAATAAAGAATTTCTTATATTTATAACAAAAGTTTTATAAGATATTTTTAAATATTATAAAGAAGAAAAATGGAAAGCTTAATATCGTAATAAGGATTAAATAATTTTAATTAATATAATATATAAGAATAAGTTTTAAAAAGTTTAACTTATAAATGATATCCCATTTAACAAATTAATTTTGTTTAAATTATTGAATTAAAAGGAAAATATATTAAAGAAAGCCTTAAAGAATATTGAAGATTTTAATCTATTTAAAATAAACGGTTTATATTAAAATATTACCCTTAAATTTATTAAAAAATCTTAAAGAATATATTTAATATTAGAGTAATTTAAAGCCTTAATTATTAAATTAAAAAATATAAAATTTATTAATTAAGAAAAAGAGGTATTTATTAAAGTTTTATATTATTAAGAAAAAATATTAATATAAGGATTTAATAAGTTTGGAAAAATTAAAGAAAAAATCGCACCTTTTTATATTATTAAGATATAATAGCATAAAGTTTAATAAGTTAAAAATATTCTAATTCTAATATTATTAAAAGATTATATAATTAAGATTTTACAAAATAAAATTAAAGTAAAGATCCTCGAAAAAAGTCATAGCTTTTATCAAAATACTTGGTTTATTATTAAAAAGAAAAATAATAAATTATAATTAATTAATTTCGTTATTAAATTAAATATTTAAATAATTAAAAACGCGTTTTTATCCAAAGATTATGATATATTTACCAAAAAATTTATTGCTTATACGATACTTTTATACGTGGATTAATTTTAAGGTATAATTACTTAAATTTATTTATTTATAACTAAGATATAATAATATTTATAACTTTATTTAAATTGTTTAAATTTATAATAAGTTTAATAAAAATAATAAATTTAATTATTTATTTTTTAAAAGTTATAAATTATATATTATTTGATTTAATTTTATACATTTATAAATTGTTTTTTAATAATGTTAATGTAAAAAAACTAAATATTAAATATAATAATTAAAAAGTTTACTTAAGAATTTAATAATTTATATTTAAATATATTAAGAATTTAAATAAAGTATTATTAAATTTTAAATTAATTGAAATTATTATAAATTTAAAGAAATTAAAATTCTATAAATTCATAATTAAAATTGTAAATTATATTTGTAAATTAAATGGTTATTTACTTAATAAAGTTAAGGTTTTAAAATTTTCAAATAAAATACGTATAAAAATATAATAAAAGTTTAATTATTTTTAAACTTAACAATATATTTCCGTATATAAATCGAGAATTATACCACGGAGATATTATCTTTAATAAAATTATTACGTAAAAGAAACTCATTTATATAAGAAATATTTTAAATTTAAGTTATAAAGAAATTAAAAGAAATATTTATAAATTTACTTTATTTTATTATAATCGATTATAAATTTAATTATTAAATAATATTTAAAATAAATGGATTTAATTAAATTGGAAAATAATAATAAAATAATTTAATAATTAAAGGAATTTTAAACTTTTTCGTTATAAATTAAGAATATAAAAAGGAATTAAATTACAATACAATAATATAAAATAGAAATATTTTACAATTATGAAAATATTAAAATAATTTCAAAATTATTTTTATAAAATTTAATTCTTATTAAAAATTAATATAAAAATCTTAATTTTTTAATTAAATAATATCTTTTTTAATTTATTTAACGTTGTATTATTACAATAAATTATTTATATTAAAATGTTTAATTTTAAAATAAAATATATCGTAAAAAAACGTAATATAATAACAAACGCTTTATTAAAAAACCAAACGGTTTTTTTAATTAAAAAGATAAAAAATGGAAGGGAAATTTTAATAATTTTATTAATATATAATTTAATATAATTACGTTATTCTTAATTTATTTTAAAGTTTAAATACATAATAGTAATTTATAAAATAAATTGTAATTAGTTATATTATTTTTAACAAAAAAATAAAATATTAAATTTTAAGAAATTATTCGATATTTTATAATATTAAAACTATTGAAATATATATTAATTAATTAAATAAAAAAGGGTTAAAAAGCTCGAATTAAGTTTAAAAATAAAGTTTTAAAATATATTATATTTAAAGGAATCCTTTGAAAAAAAAGCGGAAAAGATTAATTAAATTAACAAATTATTAATTATAAATTTATAAAATAAAGATTTATTACCAATTTATATATTTAATATAATTATAAAGCTTAAAATTTAACGTATTAATATATTTCTAATATATATTATTAAAAACAAATGTATAAATATATGGTAAAAATAATAAAAACTTATGTTTTATATTAAAAGATTAATTAAAAAATATTATTAAATAAAGTAGGTTATTTTAGCTTTAATTTTATCTTAATTTATGAGCTTTTTAATGTATAATATATATTTAATAATTTCAAATATAAAACAATTATTAAAAGACGAAAACAATTATCGGATCATTTAAAAAAATTTTTTTAAAATAATAAATTTGGATAAAGTGGCGAAGTTTATAAGAAAAAGAATAATCTTATAATATAATTAATTATTAAAAATTAAAATAAACGAAAATTTAAAATTTAAAAATTAAATTATAAAAGTTTATATCGAATTTAAAATTAAAAAAATTATAAAATTACTTTATTTTTTATAAAGATAAAAATAAGTAAAAATCGGCTATAAATCAATTAAATTCAAATTTATAAAAATAATTAATGGCATTAATAAAAACTGGATTTAATATTTAAATATAATAATATAAGTTAATAAAATTATAATTAAGTTTAATAGGTTTAGTTTTTATAAAATTATTTATAATTTTTACTTTATTTTTTTAATCGAAATAATTATTTTATTATAAAAGGTATTAAATTAAAGAAAAATTAATATAAAAGAGGATTTAATTATTATTTATATTTAAATGATTAAACGAAAATTATTAAATGTAAATTATATTATTTCAATTATTATCGAAAAACGTTGAGTAATGGTATAAAGGAATAATTAATAAAATGTGTATAAAAAAAAAAAGCCTTTAAAGATTAATAATCTTATAGTTTTATATAATATTTTTAAACATATAAATATATTTTAAAAATATTAATTATAATATAATTTGCAAAAATCTTATTTCATTAATAAGATTTTAAGTATTAATAAATATATTATAAAACATTTTAAAAGAAACGAAATATAAAAGAATATATTAAGAAATAAATTAAAGTTATTTATATAAAATTATTAAAGTTATTAAAAATTTATAAATTTTAAAAATAATAAATAAATTATTAAGTTAATTATAACAAATATTAATTAAAAAATTTAATATTAATAAAAATAAATATCTTTAAACTTAAAAAAGATAATTATAAAATGATTTCATATTTAAAATCTTAAATAATAATTAAAATATTTATGGAAAAAAAAGAAGGATATAAAGATTATATAAGTATTAATTTAAATGATTTTAAATTAAAAAATATAAAAAAGGGATTATATTATTATTTAATACTTAAAAAAACACGGCTTAATTAATTTTCTATAAATTTAACTCAATTAAATTATTTAAGAAATATTATATATAAAAAATAAAATTTAATTAAAAGATTATACTCATTTATTTATATTATTAATATTATTTATTAACCATTATTATTTATTTTATAATTTTAAAATCTTTTTTAATAAAATTTTATTATTATATTCTTTTAAATATAATAAATTCTTTAATGAAACATCTTTAATAATTGGAGGTTTTTTATTACTTTTAATTTTTAAACAATAAAATTAAAACTTTTAAAATAAATATTATTTATTGCAAATAAATAATTATTATAATTATTATCAAATTAATTTAAAATTAATTAATAACTAAAAAACAACCATATATTAATATAAGAAAAAGATTTAAAAGATTTAAAATAATTTTTATAAATATAATAAAAAACTTTATTTAAATAATTAAAAATTTAAATAATTAAACTTTTAATACGTTAAAAGTTTTATAAATAAAATATAATTTATTTAATTAAACCACTTTAATAAATATTTACATTAATAAAAAATAAATTATTACTATTTTAATTTTAAATATAATTGATATACGATATTATTAACTTAAATAATATTTAAAACTTTTTATTAATAATTACTTAATAGATATATTAATTAGAAATTATGTTATTAAAAAAGTAAATAATAAATTATTTAAATAATTAAAAGATTTAATTATTAACAATATAATATATTATTAATATTTAAATTATTTATAAATTAATAATATAAAAAATGTAATTCTTTTATTATATTAATCATTTATTAATATTTTATCGTTTAAAACTTATTAAATCCTTAATTAAATAATTTTAAAATTTTAAAATAAAAAAACGGTTTAAAAATAAAATTATTAAAATTATTACCGTTATTGCCATTACTATTAATTAAATTAATAAAAATGTTAAAGCTTAAAGATAAAATACGATAAAGTAATAAAGTAATAATTAATTTTTTTAACGCGGTATTATAATACAAATAAATATGGAGATTTTAAATAATTATAATAAATATTATATTATTAAAAAAAATAATATAATACTATTAATATATTAATAAAAAAACAAAAATTTAAAATAAATTAATTAAATAATAATAATTTAAATTAAAATAATTATAAAAATTAACATTAAATTATTTAAAAAGAAAGAAAAAGGAAATCTTTTAAAGAAAAAAGAAAGAAAAAGCAATTTATATAACTTATACGTATTAAAGTAGTTATTTTATATTAAAAAATCATTAAAATATATAAATATATATAATATCTTTTAATTAATCTTTTTAATTAATTATAATTATTTAATTTTTAATAATAACGTTTTAAAATATAATATAAAACAATTAATTACTATATCATTTTTTATTTATTTAATTTTTTTTTCTTTAATATTATTTAAAAATATATTATTATTTTAATTAAATTATTCTTTACGTTAAAAATAATTTAAATCTCTTTTATCATATTATATTAATATATTATATTATCATCAATAATACCTTTTTTTATTTAATTATTAAAATATTTAATTATTCTTTTATTAAAGTTAAAATAATTAATAAACAACAAAAAAAAATATAATATAATTTATACGTTTAAAGATATTATTCACAACAATATTATATTAAATTAAAAAAATTATATTAACATTAACCTTTTTTATATAATTATAATTAATAAAATTTATTAACTTATTTAATACTTAAATATCACTATTAAAAATTAATAAAATTAAATAAAAACGGGAATTGTTTCTTAAATTTATTTATATCTTTTAATTATATAAAAAGAAAAACTTACTTTATATTAAATAAGTTATAACCTTATAAAAATTAATAATAATAAATATTTTTAATTATATAAACAATTACAAACATACGTTAAATTAAACGTTTAATTATAATATTATCAAAAGATTTAATACGGAAATAAAAAGATTTCTCGAAAAATAACTTAAAATAATGACATTTTTAATATATATTAATTTAACAAACTTTAAAAAAATAAAAAGAATAATCGAAAATTTATATTATTATCTTTTTACAATTAATATATTTAAGCAAAAATATATTTACATATTTAATACAATTAATAATAAATTTAAATAATAAACAAATTATATTAAAAAATAATTAACGTTAACTTTAAAAAGTTAAAACTTTATTTTAAAGTTTAAAAAATGGTTATATTTAATATAATTAATTAAAAAGATAAATAATTATGTAACTATTGGTATAAACTTATTTTATATTTAATTATATAATAATTGAAGATTTTATTTAATATAATTAAATATAAAACGGATTTATATATATTATTAAAAAATTATATTATTTTTATTTCGAAATATTTTAATATTAAAGTATTTAATAATTTATTTATTAAATTATCGTTATCAATACCCTTTTAAAATAATAAAAGTTTAATAATCAAAAATAAACTTTAATTTAAACTTTTATTATAAAGATTAAATCTCTTAAGCCTTTTATACTTAAACATTAAATAATTAAAACCTTAAATATATTTAAAATCCCAAAACGCTTAATCGAATTAATTACCAATAATAATAATATTTTTATTAAAGATTTTTTATTTATAATAAATTTAAATAAACGTTATTTATATAATTTTAATTTATATAAAATAAATTAATATAAATATAAAATTCTTATATTATATTAATAAATTATTAATATTTATAAAACTATTATTATTTAATTATAACTTAATTTTCTAATAAAATAATTAAAATAAAAGGAATTTAAAAAATAATTTAAAAAAATGAAGTTAAAATTTAAAAAGATTATTAATTAAGTTAAAAATTGTATAAAATAAGTAAAAGTTAAAGTTAAAAAACGAATAAAAGTTGTTAAATTAAAAAATGAAAATGTAAATAATCGATTATTAATAATTATATTATTATTAAAATAGTTTATAAGTTTTGCATTTATTTATTTTTTTATTGAAATTATTTTGTTAATATTAACATTATTAATTTTAAAGAGTATTAAATAAATATAAGATTATTTAACTTAATTATAAAGTATTTTATTACATAATCTTTATTTCTTAAATTATATAAAGATTTTAAAATCTTTTTATCTTTTTAATTAAATAAAAACAAATACAAAAACTTTATTATAAAAAATATTTAACCTTTAATTAACAATTATATAATTATTTTAATCTTTAATTTTATATTAAATTTATTTTATTGACTTTTATTTCTTATTTATTAATTAGTTAAAATTATATTTATAAGTTAAAGTATAGTATTTTTATTAATAATTTAAAGCCTTTTTTAAAGATTAAATTATTAAAGTAATAAATTATACTTTACAATAATTATTTACCTTTTATTCATTATTTAACTATTGTTTATTTTTAATTTACGTTTAAAAATATCTTTAATAAAAACTTAACATTATTTTTTTTCTTACAATAAATATTTAAATTACACTTATATTAAAAATAATTGTTTAAAAACTATTTTTAACATATTAATTTAAAATAAAAGAAATATTACTTTTAAATTTTTTAATAAAAAAGTAATAAAAAACAATCCAATATTAACATTTTTAATTTGTTTAATATACGGCAATTAAACACTGTTTAATTTTATCTTTTTTTATTTTAAAGGTTTAAATATTGTTATTATTATCATTATTATTAAATTTTAAACCTTTTTTAAATACTTTTATAATTAATTAAAAATATAACATATTTATCTTTATTTTACTTTTCTTTAACTTTTCATTAACTTTTAACTTTTTTTTACTTTTTTCGAAATATTTGATAAATTAATATCCTTTTTTTATATATATTTAACAACGTTTTTTCCAATTTTACAATACTTTTTAAAATAATACCTTTTGCTTTTATTAATACTATAATACCTTCGTTTAATATAATATTAATTAACATTTTTATTACTTTTTTTATTTATAAATTATCGTATATTTTTTAAATTCTTATAAATATTAATTAAAACGCGAAATTTATTTATTAAATTTTTAACTTAATATAATAAAATAAATAAAACGATTTATAATTATAAAACAATACGGTATATTTAATAAATAATTATAGTAAATTATTATTTTTCCTTAAAACTTTATTTAAAAATACATTAAAATAATAATAATTTATTAAATATAATTTATAATAATTTTAAATTTAACTTCCTTTTATTCTTTTTTTATTTTTAATATTATAAAAAATAATAAACGTTTAATTTTAATAATATTATATTTTATTTTATTTTATATAAAAATATTATTTTATAATTAAATATATTTTTTTAAAACATTAATATTAAAATATATTATAAAGAAAATATATTATTACTTTTTTTATAAAAATTATGGAAAATATAGCGTAAAATTGTATTTATTGGATTTCCGTTATATAATATATATTTAAAAAAAAATCGGAATTTATTTTCGAAAATGTCGTAAACTTTATTCGTATAATTATTTTTATTATTGTAAACTTTTTTAAAATAGTTTACAATAATTAAAAAATATGTTTTATTAAAGATTTATATTAAAAAAACATTGTAATATATTTATATTTATTAATTATTAATAAATATTAAGGTTTATCCCGTTAAATCACTTATTAATATAAGTAATAAAATTATTTAAAAAGAAAAATTATAACCTTTTATAAATTAATTTTTTCCGTTTATTTTAAGCTTTAAAAAAATCGTTAATATTATATATAAACCATTTGATAACGGGTTAAATAATTTAAGTACATTTTTTAATACCATTGTAAAAGTTTATCTTTATATTAAACCAACGTTATATTTTAACTTATAATTTAAATTATATTTTTATTATTTTATATATATTAAAATATTACACGAGGCATTAATTTATAAAATAATTCGGGAAAAAAAGCGGAAATATTTTATGAAGTTAAAAAAGAAAAAACATTACTTATTACTTAAAAATTACTTTTATATAAATAATTTAATATTTTTTTAAAATAGTCGATTAAAGTATATTATAATAAAGTTAAAAAAAAGAAAATATTATTTATTAATTAAAAATTATTTTAATATAAATAATTCGATATCTTTTAAAATAATTAATTAAAATATATTATAGTAAAAGTAAAAAAAAAAAGTTATATAAAGAAAATGATAATTGGAAAAAAGGATAAGTAATAAATCTTAATTATTAAATTATAAGCGAAATATTAAACATTAATAAAACGTTATTAAAAGTAAAAAACAACGGTGATACCGCGTATAAAATAAATAACTTATATTAAAAGCGAAAAAAAAATAATTCGGTAAAAGTTATATTAAAAAACGGGGTTTAACCCGTATGTACAATTACTTAAATTAACGTTTATATTGGTAAGTATATATGTAAAGAGATAACAATAAAGCAAATAACAAGTAAAATAAATGCAATGAAATTGGTATAATATTAATGTTTAAAAAGGGAACTATTTATAGTAAAAAAACGAGGGAAACTTGTTTCTTAAATAATATACAGTATATAAGTATAACTTCTTTTTAACTAAAGATATAAAACGTTATAATACGTTTATAAATTATTTAATTATTATTTATTTTATTTTCTTTTTATAATTAATCAATTATAAATTTATTACCTTTTTTACGTTTTATTTATTTTTTTAATTGTAAATTAATTTAATTATCTTTTACCAAACTCCTTATTATTTTATTTAAAATAATTTTCGTCATAATATTTACAAGGTTGTAAATACTATATATTTAATAAATATTATCTATTTCTTAATTTTTATACAATTACTTTAACGCTATTAAATCGATTATTAACCATTTCTTATTAATATTACCCATTTATATTAAATATTGGTATAAAGAAAAAGAATTAATATATAAAACGAAAAAAGCTTTAAATAAAAATAAACGTTTAAAAATAATATTAATTATATAATAAATAACGTAATTAACATTAAAGTTTTAAACCATCCCGTAAATTTTATTAATAAACATATTATAAGTTATTTATTTATACTTAATGAATAATTAATAAATAATATTTTTAATAACGCAAATTTCGTTATTTTAGTTAATAATTTCTTTATTTCCTAAAATAATAATATATTTAATTTATAAATTTAAATTCTTATTATTTACAAATAATTCGTTAATAAAAACATATACATATAAATCTTATAAATTTAACTTAATATATTTTAATTTTCGTATTTGATTATCCATTTATCACTTAATTTTAATATTGAAGATCTTTATTTCCTTAAATCCAAAATTAATGTATTAAACCGTTGTAAAATAATTAAAAATAGTTTCGGATTAATAAATAGCTATAATATATACTCTTTAAGCCCTTTACTTTATAAATTTTTTAATTATATCTAATAATTAACCGTTTATAAACTTAAATTTTTTAATTTAACCTTTTTATATTATAATAATCCTATAATCTTTATTATAAATAATAATTTATAAATTATTAAAATCTTCAATTTTTTTATTTAATATCTTTTAAAGGTATATTTTAATTTTTACTTTAATTAATACTTTATTTTCAACAATTAAAAATTCCATAATATTAATATTAAAAATATTATTTATTTATAAATTAATTAATTTAAAAGATTTTAAATTTATAATTAATAAACAAAAATTAAAAATTAATAATTTTATATATAATTTTTTTTAATAATAACGTAAATAAATTTCAAACCAATATATATCCAACTTTACAAAACCATATAATAATTTAATAATATATAATAACGTTTTTTTAAAATATTTATTTTTTAATTCCGTTAATAAATATATATAAACTTCCTTTTATATTAATATTTTTAATTAAATATAAATTATAATAATATCTTTAATTATAATTTTTATCCTTTAATATTAAAATATAAGAACTAATAATAGGATAAAACGCTAATTAACTTTTTAAATAATAAATATATATATTATAATAAATTTTTTTTCAAAATTACTATACCTTTAAACTATCAATTATAACTTTTCGTATAACGCAAAAATATTTTTAACTTTAATTTCTTAAATTATTTATAATTTAAATATTATTATTTTTTAATATATTATTGTATCATACATTTTAAATAATAAGATATCTTTTTCGAATAAAGCGTTTAATTCCTTTAAATTGGACGTTTTATAAAGTTTACCCAACGCAATTATCTTTCCATTAATTTATAATTTTAATATTAAGTTAAAATTATTTTATTTTTTAAAAATAAAATATAATAAAATAATATATAAAAGTTCGTTAACGTATATTAAATTTTCTTTTAAAATAAATTCATAATTATTTAAATTAATTATAAATTTAAATAATTTAACTATAAATTTTTTACCCTTTATAAGATTTTCTTTTAATTTAATATAAGATTTTACGTATATATTTCTAAATATAGATGTGCTATTGGAAATATTAGAAATAATAATTATATTTTTATTAATAATTACAATAATCTTATAAAAGTCTTTCCATCCTCTTTTTTCTCGATAAACCAAAACTTCGCTTTTTATTAAAAATATTATAAACAATATTTTCTAAATATTAAAGCCATTCTTTATGTTCAAAACATTTTTAATTAAACGTTATATTTTAATTTTCTTAACTTCTATTATTGCCTTTTAAATTATTTATATTTTTTAAATTTACGTAAAAATTAATAATAAATTTATATTAATTTTTAAATAAGTATTAAAAATTAAGAAAATAAGTATAAAATTATTTGGATTAATTATGTCATTTATTACCTTAATTACCATTTAAAATTAAGATATTTTTAAATTAAAACCTTAAAATTTATTAATTATAATTTTATAAATTTTGCGTATAAGATTATAATATTCCTTAATTTTATTAATAAATTAATAAGTTTTTATAAAGATTTAATAATAAATAATGTTAATAATATAAGTTTTATTCTTAAATTTAATATTATTAAAATTAATATTAATATTATAAATAATAATATTAAAAAATTCGAAATATATATCTATTTAATATTATTTAAAAATTTCCCATATTTCTTTAATTAAAATAATTCTTATAAATTATATTATTTAAAAACTTATGGTTACATTAACCACATATAATACCAATTACTTATTAAAATATATAATATTAATAATTATTTCGTAATTAAAATTTATATTAAAATTCTTTAAATTAAATTTAAATCTTTAAAAAATCTTGCCTTTTATTTAATAATAATAATAAAATTTATTAATCTTTTTAATATTATTAATATTAATATTATAATTGACTTTATTTAATAAATTATATAATTTATTTACGGATAAATAGCTAAAACGAAAGTATAAACGCTATAATTCCGTTTTTGTAAAATAAATTATATTATTAAAATAAAATTATAAATATCCCTATTTACACATAACTACCACAATTATTTCGCTTTTTCCAATTAATTAATTAATAATGTTATTTAAATATATTTTTAAATAATTTATATCTTTAAAATATAAAAAAAATAAAATATTTAATTTTATTATATAAAAATCAATTAATTTAAAAGAAATATTAATTGTAATTATTTTTAATAATTTAATAAAAGATTTATTATTAAATTTAATATTTACTTTACTTATTTAACTATTGTTTATTTTTAATTTGCGTTTAAAGAAATCTTATATAAATATTTAATATTATCCTTTTCTTATAATAAATATTTACGCTATACTTATATCGAAAATAATTCCTTAAAAAACGTCTTTAACGTATTAATTTAAAATAAAAGAAATATTACTTTAAAATTCCTTAAAAAAAGGGTAATAAAAAGCAATCTAATATTAATACGTTTAATTTGCCAAATAAATAACGGTTAAAAATTATTTAATTTTATCTTCTTTTATTTTGAAAACTTAAACATCATCCTTATTATTATTAAATTTCGAACTTTTTTTCTTAATACCTTTATAATCAATTAAAAATATAACGTATTTTTTTTTATTTTATTCCTTCCTAACCTTCCATTAATTCTTAATTTTTTTTTATTTTTTTTTAAAATACTTAATAAACTAATATCTTTCTTTTTTACATACTTAACAACGTTTCTTCTAATTTTATAACACTTTTTTAACTTAATATCTTCTACCTTTATTAATTTAATAATACCTTTGTTTTATATAATATTAGTTAATATCTTTATTACTCTTTTCCATCATATATTATCATACGTCTTTTAAATTTTCGTAAATATTTATTAAAACACAAAATTTACTTATTAAATCTTTAAACTAATATAATAAAATAAATAAAATATATTATAATTATAAAATAATATAATATACTCGATAAACAACTATAATAAATTACTATTCCCTTTTAAAATTTTATTCCAAAACGCGTTAATATAATAACAATTTATCGAATATAACTTACAATACTTTTAAGTTTAATTTTCTTTTATTCTTTTCTTCTACCTTAATACTATAGAAAATAATAAACGTTTAATCCTAATAATATTATATCTTATTTTATTTTATATTAAAATATCGTTTCATAATTAAATATATATTTATAAAACATTAATATCGAAATACATTATATAAAAAATATATAATTACTTTTCTTATTAAAATAATAGAAAATATAGTATAAAACTATATTTATTAAATTCTTACCGTATAATATATATTTAAGAAAAACTGGAATTTATCCTTAAAAATATTATAAATTTTATTTATATAATTATTCTTATTATTTTAAACCTTTTTAAAATAGCTTATAATAGTTAAAGGATACATTTCGTTAAGAATTTATATTAAAGGAACGTTATAATATATTTATATTTATTAATTATTAATAAATATAAAGGCTTACCCTACTTAATTATTTACCGATATAAATAATAGAATTATTTAAGAAAAAAAATTGTAACCTTTTATAAGCTGATTTCTTTTACTTATTTTAATGTTTAAAGAAATTATCGTTATTATATAAAAATTATTTAATAATAATCTAAATAATTTAAATACATTTCCCGGTATTATTATAAAACTTTATCCTTATATAAAACTAATATTATATACAAAATTATATCTTAATTATCTTATATATATTAAGACATTATATAAGGCGTTAACTTATAAAAATAAACTAAAAAAAAGCGCATTAATTCTTTATAAAATTAAAAAATAAAAAACGTTTTTTATTAACCAAATATTACCTTAATACAAATAATTTGGCATCTTTTAAAAAGATTAACTAAATTATATTATAATATAAGTTAAAAATAAGTTATATAATAAAGGTAATAATTGGGAAAAAAAATACGCAATAATTTTTAATTATTAAATTAAAAATAAAATATTAAAAATTAACGAAAAATTATTAAAAACGGGGGGCGGAAAGAGTATTGCGTATGGAATAAATAACGTATATTAATAATAAAAAAGGGATAGTTTAATTAAAATTATATTAAAAAATAAGATTTAACTTATATATATAATTGTTTAAATTAACGTTTATAAATTAAAAATTGTTAATTATTATTATAACATAATATATATATAAATTTACACGTTAAAATAAACCAATCTTCTATTAATATTATATATAAATATTTTTTATATTAATATATTTAATTATTTCCACTTAACTACATTTAACTTATTAATATACCACATTAATAATTCATATAACGTTATAAAGTTGGTAAATACCTTTACATAATTAATATTATACCTTTTTATATAAACGCCTTTTATCATTAATACATTTCGTAATCCCAAACGCACTTATTTTAATAATACTACAAAATTATTTATTATAAATCCTTTAAATCATTTTTAATATTTATTTATAATTTCCTTAAATATACATACATTTATTAAGCTTTTATCAATATTTTTAAAATTTAATAACGTAAATAATACTTAAATTACCTTTTATTTAAAAATAATTATTTATAAATTAATTAATTTCTACCTCATTATTATATAATTAAATTATTATATAAAAATAAGTTTTTAACCGGAAATTAATTTAAAAAATTTAAACAATTCGTTTTTATTTTCTTATTTTATTATATTATTATTAATAATATAAATTTAAATTTACACTAAATTTTCTACCTATAAAATTTAAGACATTATTAAAGATATAAGTAATATAAAAGATAAAAATATAAAAAATAAAAAGTTTAAATTGAAATGGCGTAAAAGTATTTTGTAAAGGTTATATATAAGTAAAAGGTTATTTGTTATAAATAATGCGAATATTTCTTATAAAAAAGAAATCGTTGGTATTACGTGTGTTACTATAATAAATTTTTCCGAATTATTATAATAATGATTCTTTTAACTTTATTAATTTATATTATTAAATATCTAACAATATTAATTAATATTAATAAATACATACATAAAGAAATAATAGTAAAGTAAATAATAAATAAAATAAATGCGATAAAATTGATATAATATTAATATTTAAAGAAGGAATTATTTATAATGAAAAAACGAAAGGAACTCGTTTTTTAAATAATGTACGATACATAAATATAACTTCCTTTTAATTAAAGACGTAAAACGTCATAACACGTTCATAAGTCATTCAACCATTAATTTATAAATTAAAAATTACCAATTATTATTATTATTATAACGTAACTTGCGTATACGTTAACGCTTATATATCGAGATAAATTAATCTTTTTTTAATATTATATACGGATATCTTTTATATTAATACCTTTAATTATTCCCATTTAATAATATTTAATTTATTAACATTTTACATTAATAATTTACATAATAATATAAGATTAATAAATACTTTTACATAATTAATATTATATTTTTTTATATAAACGCTTTTTTACATTAACGTATTTTATAATTTCGCACGTATTTATCTCGATATAACTTTAAAATTATTTATTATAAATCTTTAAACCTGTTTTTAATATTTATTTATTATTTCTTTAATTATACAAGCATTTATAAAACTTTTATTAATACTTTTAAAATTTAATAACGTAAATAATATTTAAATTACCTTTTATTTCGGTATAATTATTTTGAAATTAATTAACTTTTACTTTATTATTATATAATTAAATTATTATATAAAAGTTATTACTTAATTAAAGATTAACTTTAAAAATTTAAATAATTCGTTTTTATTTTTATTTTTATTATATTATTATTTATGATTTAAATATAAACTTACGGCGAACTTTTTACTTATAAATTTTATAACATTATTAAAAGTATAAATAATATAAAAAATAAAAGGTTTAAATTAAAATATTATAAAAAGAATTTATAAAAATCATATATAATAAAAAGGTTATCCGGTATAAGTAATAAAGATATTTTTATAAAAAAAAATTGTTAATATTACGTATATTATTACGATAAGTTTTTTCGGATTATCGTAATAATGACTTTTTTAACTTTATTAATTTATATTATTAAATATTTAACAATATTAATTAATATTAATAAATACGTACGTAATAAATAATAATTAAAGTAATAATAAATAATTAAAATATATAAAACCGGTATATTAATAATGTTTAAAAAGAGAATTATTTATTATAAAAAAACGAGGAAAACTCGTTTTTTATATAATATAAAATATATAAATACGTTTTTTTTTAATTAAATACGTAATATATCATAATACGTATATAAACCATTTAACCATTAATTTTTAATAAATAAAATTTTTATAATGTTAATATTAAATGTATTATTTATTTATAAATTAATAAATCCGAAACGTTTTAAATTTATAATTAATAAAAAAATTTAAAATTAATAATTTTATATATATTTTTCGTTAATAATAACTTACATTAATTTTAAATTAATAAATATTAAATTTTATAAAATTATATAATAATTTAATAATATATAATAACTTTTTTTTAATTTAATTAATAAATATATATAAACCTTTTTTTATATCGATATTTTAAATTAAAAATAAATTATAAATATATTTTTAATTATTTATTTTATTTTTTAATATTAAAATAAAACGTTAATTAATTTTTTAAATAATAAATATATATGTTATAATAAACTTTTTATCGGGATTATTTTATTTTTAAATTAAAATTTCTTCGATAAACAATTGTAACTTTTTAATCCGTTTTATAAATTTTTATATAACATAAAAAAATAAAAGAAATGGTGGTTAATAAAGGTTAAAGGTAAAAAAGGGCGCGGGATGACTGTTCGTAATATTTTTTCGAAAAACACGTTTAAACTTACGTAATTCGGAGAGGTGGCTACCTTGTACGCGTTAATAAAATGCATTTAATCAAAACGCATCGTAGTTACGATCGGCAAGGAGGATGCGCCCAATTAAAAGGCGGAAGGTTAAAAAATACAATTAATAAAACATAAAAACGGTGTAAAGTAAGCTTAAAGTAAGTAGGTCACGTGATTAATTAGTCAGCACGTGATTTAAGAGTTTATCACGTGGAAAAAAAGTTACGGCGTTAAAAAAAAGTCACGTGATGCAAAGTAAGTCACGTGGTAAAAAAAAGTTATTTAATAATATAATCTTTTATTAATAACTTATTTTTTATTAATTATTTATTAATTATTAAATAATTACTTACGTAATATTAAATATTTATTACGTAATTAAATGTGTATTTTTTAAAGTTTAAACGTAATAATTTTTCGAAAAAATTAATTGTAATTTTTTATAAAATACCGAAATATTTTTAACTTTAATTTTTAAAATTATTATGTTTTAATATATTATTATATTATATATTTTAAATAATAAAAAGCTTTATTTAAATAATATGTTTAATTTTTTTAAATTAAATACTTTTTATAATTTATATAACGTATTTTTTTTCCGTTAATTTATAATTTAAATATTAAATTAAAATTATTTTATTTTTAATAATAAAATAAAAAATAATAATATATAAAAGATTATTAATATATATAAAATGTTCATTTAAAATAAATTAATAATTATTTAAATTAAATGTAAGTTTAAATAATATAAAATATTTTTTTAATTAAATGTATAATTATATATATATATTTTTAAATATTAATATATTGTTAAAAATATTAAAATTATTTTATATATTTAAAACATTTTTAACGTAACGTTATTTTTTAATTTTATTAAATTGTATTATAGTTTTTTAAATTGTTTATATTTTTTAAATTTATAAAAAAATTAATAATAAATTTGTATTAATCTTCGAATAAATATTTAAAATTAATAAATAAATACGAAATTATTTAAATTAATAATAATATTAATTACATTAATTGTTATTTTAAGTTAAAATATTTTTAAATTAAAACTTTAAAGTTTATCGATTATAATTTTATATATTTTATAAATAAAACCGTAATATTTTTTAACTTTATTTAATAAATTATATAATTTAATTATAAATAATTAATTAAAATAAATATATATATATTATAATTCGATTTTTATAAAATATATTATATTATTAAAATAAAATTATAAATATTTCCATTTACGTATAATTATTATTATTATTTCGCTTTTGCCAATTAATTAATTAATAATTTTAAAATATAAAAAAAATAAAATATTAAATTTTATTATATAAAAGTTAATTGATTTAAATAAAATGTTAATTATAATTATTTTTAAAAATTTGATTAAAAATTTATTATTAAATTTAATATTTATTTCGTTTATTCGATTATTATTTACTTTTATTTTTTATTTGGGAAAACCTTTAATAAAAGTTGATTATTATCTTTTTTTTTATTAAATATTTTTATTACTTTTATATTAAAAATAATTTTAAAATAAATATTTTTTATATATTAAATTAAAACAAAAAAGATATTATTTTCCAGTTTTTTAACAAAGAAAATAATAAGAAATAATTTAATATTAATATATTTAATTTATGAAATATAAAATAATTAAGAATTATTTAATTTTAACTTTTTTTATTTTAAAACTTTAAATATTATTATTATTATTATTAAATTTTAAACTTTCTTTTTTAATACTTTTACAACCGGTTAAAAACGTGGCATATTTACCTTTAGTTTATTTTTTTTTATTTTTCTATTATTTTTTATTTCTTTTATTTCTTTTTTATATATTTAACAATATGTTTTTTAACTTTATAATATTTCTTTTAATTAATACTTTTCGGTTTTATCGATGTAATAATATTTTCGCTTAATATAATATTAATTAACGTTTTTATTACTTTTTTTAGCCATAAATTATTATATATTTTTTACGGTTTTATAAATATTAATTAATATTTAAAACGTAGTTATTAAATCTTCGAATTAATATAATAAAATAAAAAAAATATATTACAATTATAAATTAATACGGTATATTTAATAAATAATTATAATAATTTATTATTTTCTTTTAAAATTTTATTTAAAAATATCTTAATATAATAATAATTTATTAAATATAATTTATAATATTTTTAAATTTAACTTTTTCTTATTTTCTTTTTAATTTTAATAGTATAAAAAATAATAAATGTTTAATTTTTATAATATTATATTTTATTTTATCTTATATTAAAATATTGTTTTATAATTAAATATATATTTATAAAACATTAATATCGAAATATATTATAAAAAAATAAATTGTTATTCCTTTTGTAAAAATTATAAAAAATATAACGTAATATTAAATTTAACCAAGTTATTTTTAAAAAAAAAAAAACTTAACTTAATATTTATACATTTATTTAAATTTGTTTAATACGTATATATTACATTTAATTAAGCTTTAATTTATATTATTACATATATTATGTAATATTTAAATTTAATTTATTAATATTTTTATTTATACCGTTATTTAATTATTTAACATAATTTATAACGTAATAAAATAAAATATAAATATAAATATTATATTTATTTTAATATTAAATTACTTATATTTTGTTGATTTTATAATATTAAATAAAGAATTTCTTCAATTTTAATGTTATAATTAATAATTTAACGTTATTATATTTTAAAATCGGTTTTAAATAATTAATACTTTTTACACTTTACTTTTTAATTAAAAAACTTAATTAACGTTTTTAAAACTTTTAATTTCAAATAAAATAATAATAAAATCAATTAAATAAATTCTTTTAATAATATAAAACATTTTAAATTAACGGTTATATTTATACTTTTTATATACGTTAAATACACATTAAATTTAATAATATTTATAAAGACAATTAAAGATTATTTTATATATATTTAATAACTTAAAATTTATAAAGTTATTTAAATATAAATAAAAAATAATTGAAAAAAAACTATATTTTCATGAAAATATAAAAGCCTTTTTTTATAAAAAAAGAAAATCTCTGTATATTTATAAATATAATTAATTTAATAAATCAAAATTTAATAACATTAAAATATGTTTTTAATAAAATAAATAAAAATAGTAATTTTTAATAATATTTTAAATATTTAATATAATATTATTAAAATTAAATTAATTTTAACTTTAAAATTTTTAAATTGATAATATAATAAACTTTATTTGGGAAAGTTAATTAAATATTAATTTATACATTTTAAAACAATTTGTTTTTAAAAATATTTTTTTTTAAAAAAAGAAATTTTCCCATTTTTTCATTTCTTTATTTTCCTTTATTAATATAAGTTAAAACTTGCTTTTTCGCTTAAATTATATTTTATATATAAATTTAAAAAATAACTTATATATATTAATATAAATTTATAACGTTAATTATAAAAAATAATTTATTAAAAAATATTTAATTATTATTTAAACTTTTTTTTTAAAACGTCCGAAAATCTTTTATTTATTATATCGTAATAAATATATTTTTAACTTTTAATGTTAATAATAAAATTTGAAAATCTTTGTAAATAATTTAACAATTACCTTTGTAATATTTTACATTAATATTATATTAACTTAATAAAAAAATCAAATTTTACATTTTTTGTTCGAAATAAATTCTTTCGAAATAAGTTTTTCGTATTTATTTTTTAACTTTATTTTAATATTTTCTTAATTAATCCGTTACATTTAATATATTGTTTTTAATAATCTTTTTTATAATAAAATAACGTAAATATATAAAATTATAATGTATAAATTATATTTTATTAAAGTTTTTTTAATATAATATAAATTATTTATATTATTTAATTATACCTTTAACTTTTAATTTATAAATACTTATACATTAAAAAAATAAAGTTATGAATTAAATTTAATTTTAAAATATATTATTTAATTTTTATAAATATTTAAATATTATTTTTAATTAATTAATCGAAAAAATATATAACGTATATTATTTAAAAAAAAAAACCTTATTAATAATACATAAAATATAATTTACTTTAAAAAATATATTATTTATTTTATCACATATTACGCTTTTTAACGTTATATTATATATATACGTAATTTATTAATTTTTACATGTAAACAATTTAAAAATTAAATAAATATTTAAATAAATTAAAATACTTTTTTTATTATTTATTATATTAACTTTATTATATTAATAACTTTAAATTATAAATTTAACAAAATTATAAAAATAAAACCTTTAATAATTCCGCCGGAAATAATAATAATACTTTTTATGATATTTTACTTTTATTATTTTTTAACTTTATAAATAAAACGTAAACAATATAACTTAACTTTAATAATAAAATAATAAACCTTTATTAACTTTATTATATACATTTTAATATAATATTTAAAATTTTTATTAAATCTTTTTTTTACATTACCGTAAATATAATTATTAAAATTAATATTAAATTAATATAATAAGTAAAAATTTAATAATTAAAAATTTACATAAATTAATAATAATTTATTAAATAAAAAGCAACATTATAACCGTTCGAATTAAATAATTTAAAATTTATAAAATAATAAAAATGTTATATAAAATTATACGTTTAAAATATATATAATTAATAAATTTTAAACTATTTAATAATTTTAATAATAAAAAAGTTATTATAACTTTAAATATAAATTTTAATTTTTTTAATTAAATTTAAACTTATAACGTAAATTTAAATTAAAATATAAAAAATTTTTATATTTTAAACTTTAAACTTAATAATGTTTATAATATAAACGTTAATAATTCGTAAATTTAATAAATTTATATAACATTTAAAAATATAAATAATAATAATTTTAATTAAACTTTTATCGAAATTTATAATATTGTAAATATATATAAAATGAAAAAATAATACGTAAATTTTTTAAAAAGTAAAATAAAGTTTAAAATAAATAATATTACTTCAAAAATAATTGTCGATTTCGAGTTTACGATTTTTTTTTAAAAATGTTAAATAATTAAACGAATTAAACTTAATAAATTTAAAAAAAAAACAATCGAAAATTTAAAAATATTTTAAATAAAATAATAATAAATAATAAATATTATAATAATAAAAATAATATTAATAAAAAAAATATAAACGTAAAATAAAATTTCTTCGTTAAATAATTATAAGTTTTTAATTCGTTTTATAAATTTTTATATAATATAAAAAAATAAAAAAAGTGGTGGTTAATAAAGGTTAAAGGTAAAAAAAAAAGCGGGATAATTGTTTATAATATCTTTTCGAAAAATACGTTTAAACTTACGTAAATTAAAACGGTGATTACTTTATACGCGTTAATAAAATATATTTAATTAAAATGTATCGTAATTATAATCCGTAAAAAAAAATGTGTTTAATTAATAAACGAAAGGTTAAAAGATATAATTAATAAAGCATAAAAACGGTGCGAGGTAAAGTTAAAAAAATAAATTATATAATGGATTTATTATTACGTGGTTTAAAAGTTTATCACGTGGTAAAGAAAAAGTCAAGTGGTAAAAAGCAAGTCACGTGGTAAAAAAAAGTCATTTAATGTAATCTTTTATTAATTAATTATTAATTATTAAATAATTATTTACGTAATATTAAATATTTATTACGTAATTAAATTTATATTTTTTAAAGTTTAAACGTAATAATTTTTCGAAAAAATAAAAAATAATTTAATTATATAATGTTAAAATAAAAATTATTCGATTTTTAAAAAATTATATTTAAAAAAAAAATAATTTAAATATTATTTACGGTAATAAATTTCGAAATTAATAATAAAAATTTATTAAAGATTATATAATTAAAAAAACGTTAAATAAATATTAAAAAAAATTTAAACAATTTATAATAAATAATTTTAAAATTATATTAAAATAAATATAAATATTATTTTAAAACGTATTAATATAAAAAAATATAAAGTTTTTTTTTTATTTCGAAGGTTTAAACATTATTTTTATTATTATTAAATTTTAAACTTTCTTTTTTAATGCTTTTAACTTTTTTTAATTCTTTTTTTAAAGTGTTTAATAAATTAACATTTTTCCTTTTTACATATTTAACAATATTTCTTTTAATTTTACAACACTTTTTTAATTTAATATCTTTTACTTTTATTAATACGATAATACCTTCGTTTTATATAATATTAATCAACGTTTTTATTACTTTTTTTAATCATATATTATTATACACCTTTTAAATTTTCATAAATATTAATTAAAGTACGAAATTTACTTATTAAATTTTCGAATTAATATAATGAAATAAATAAAACGTGTTATCATTATAAAACGGTGTAATATACTCGGTAAATAACCGCGATAAATTATTGTTTTCCTTTAAAATTTTATTTAAAAATACCTTAATATAATAATAACTTCTCGAATATAACTTGTAATATTTTTAAGTTTAATTTCCTTTTATTTTTTTCTTTAATTTTAATATTATAAAAAATAATAAATATTTAATTTTAATAATATTATATTATATTTTATTTCGTGTTAAAATGTTGTTTTATAGTTAAATATATATTTGTAAAATACTAGTATTAAAATACGTTATATAAGAGATATATTATTGTTTTTTTTATAAAAATTATAAAAAATATAATATAAAATTATATTTATTGGATTTTTGCCGTATAATATATATTTAAAAAAAACCGGAATTTATTTTTAAAAATGTTATAAACTTTACTTATATAATTATTTTTATTATTTTAAGCTTTTTTAAAATAACTTATAATAATTAAAAAATATATTTTAATAAAGATTTATATTAAAAAAACGTTATAATATATTTATATTTATTAATTATTAATAAATATAAAATTTTATTTTATTAAATTATTTATTAATATAAGTAATAAAGCCGTTTAAAAGGAAAAATTATAACCTTTTATAAGTTAATTTCTTTTATTTATTTTAACGCTTGAAAAAACCGCCGTTATTATATATAAACCATTCGGTAATAATTTAAATAATTTAAATATATTTCTTAATACCGTTATAAAAACCTACTTTTATATAAAGTTAACGTGATATATAAAATTATAACTGAAATTATATCTTTATTATTTTATATATGTTAAAGTATTATATAAAGCTTTAATTTATAAAAATAAACCGGAAAAAAACGCGATAGTTTTTTAAAAAGTTAAAAAAAAAGCAATATTATTTATTAATTAAATATTAATTTAATATAAATAATTTAATATCCTTTAAATAAATTGGTTAAATTATATCGTAATAAAAGTAAAAAAAAGGTTATAAAATAAAGGTAATAATTAAAAAAAAAAGTAAATAATAATTCTTAATTATTAAACCGTAAATAATATATTAAAAATTATTAAAAGATTATTAAAAGTAAAAAACGGAAATAATTTAATTAAAATTATATTAAAAAGTAAAGTTTAATTTATATATATAATTACTTAAATTAATATTTATAAATTAAAAATTATTAATTATTATTATAATATAATATATATATAAATTTATATATTAAAATAAACCAATTTTTTTTTAATATTATATATAAATATCTTTTATATTAATATATTTGGTTATTTTTACTTAATTATATTTAATTTGTTAATATTTTATATTAATAATTTATATAATATTATAAGATTAATAAATACCTTTATATAATTAATATTATACCTTTTTATATAAACGCTTTTTATCATTAATACGTTTTATAATTTTACGCGTATTTATTTTAATAACGTTTTAAAATCATTTATTATAAATCTTTTAAATCGTTTTTAATATTTATTTATTATTTCTTTAAATATATATATATTTATTAAATTTTTATTAATACTTTTAAAATTTAATAACGTAAATAATATTTAAATTATTTTTTATTCGAAAATAATTATTTTTAAGTTAATTAACTTTTATTTTATTATTATATAATTAAACTATTATATAAAAATAAATCTTTAACCAAAAATTAATTTAAAAAATTTAAAAAAGTTTTTTTTTATTACGTTATTATTAATAATATAAATTTAAACTTGCGTTAAATTTTCTATTTATAAAGTTTAAAATATTATTAAAAATATAAATAATATAAGGGATAAAAATGCAAAAAATAAAGTATTTAAATTAAAATATTGTAAAAATATTTCGTAAAAATTATATATAATTAAAGAATTATTTATTATAAATAATGTAAATATTTTTATGGAACAAAAGTTGTTAATATTGCGTATATTATTATAATAAATTGTTTTAAATTATCGTAATAATAACTTTTTTAACTTTATTAATTTATATTATTAAATATTTAATAATATTAATTTAAATTTTATTTACGTTATTATTAAAAAAATCATTTATAAAATTATTAATTTTCGATTTTTATTTATTAATTATAAATTAAAAACATTTTAAATTTATTAATTTATAAATAAATAATAGGTTTAAAATTTTTTCGACGGATAATTAAAAGTTTTTAATTTATTTCATAAATTTTTATATGGCATAAAAGCTTAAAAAAAGAAATAGTTAATAAAGATTAAAGGTTTAAAAAAACGCAAAATAATTATTTATATTATTTTTTTTAAAAATACATTTAAACTTACGTAAATTAAAACGGTAATTACTTTATATACGTTAATAAAGTATATTTAATTAAATATAAAAATAATGTAAAGTAAATTTAAAAAATATAAATTATATAAAAAGAAAATTTACGATATAAAAAAAGATTATGTAATAAAAAGTATATTACGTAATAAAAAGTAAATTATAATATCATAAATTTATTATATAATAAAAAGTAAATTATATAATAAAAAATAAATTACGTAATAAATTAATTTATTAAATATAAAAAGTTAATTACGTATTAAATAATTAAAAAGTTATAAAATATACATTAAATTTTATTAAATTATTAATTATTCATTAATTATTTAAAGATTTTTACGTAATTAATCTTTATTAATTAAAAAATTTAAACGTAAAAATTTTTCGAAAATTTTTTAATATTATAAAATTTTTAATTATTAAAAATAAAATATTAATTAAAATAAAAATAAAAATATTTTTTAAAAAATATTAAATAAAAAATTAAAAGATTTTAATAAATTATATATTATTATTAAAAAAGATTTAATTTTTAATTTTTAATTTTTAAATAAAAGATTTATAAAATAAAAAACTTAATAAATATTTATTATAATATTTTATTATTTCGAAATTATATTCGATTATTTAATAATAATTTAATACTTTAAATTTAAATTTAAAAAAAAAGATTTTTTTAACTTTAAAATTACGTAATAATTAATTAATTAAACGTAAAAGTTTAAATATATTAAATTAAATTTATAAAATTTACGTTTATATATTTTCGTTAATAAATTATTTATAAAAATTTAAACTTATAAATAAAATTTATTATTATTTTAAATAATAATAAAATTTATATTATTAAAAATATTATTTATTAATCATTTATTAAATATAAATATATTATTTATAATATATTTATTAATAAAATTTATAAAATAATTTAAAACTTAAACGTTAATTACGTTATTTATTATATTATTAATATTATTTTTAAACGTGTTTCTTTATTTAAAACTTTTTTCTTTATATATTAATTTATTTTTTTATATTAATATTTAATTTAAATACATAATATTAATAAAAAAATTTAATAATTAATTTAATAATATTAAAATAATTATATAAAAATTAAAAAATTTTTATTTTTTATTAAACTTATAATATTTATAATTTTATAAACGTTAAAATAAAAATACCTTTAAATAAAATTATAAAAAACTTAATAAAAATAATTAAATTAATTTATAATTAAAAGAAAATATATAAAAAAATAATAAATTTGCAATTAATTAATTATAAAAAAATTAAAAAAATTATAATTAAATAATACTTATACGTATTATAATATAATATATATTAATTGGAAAAAAAGAAATATTTATATATTTTATATTATATAAAACACAAATTTCTTTCGTTTTTTTTGTAATAAATAATTTCTTTTTTAAATATTATTAATATATTAATTTTATATATTTTATTATTTATTATTATTTTTATTTTTATTTATTTTATATATGTATTTATTAATATTATATTTAAATTATTTAATAATAATTTAAATTATATTTTTATTATTTTATTAATATTAAAATATTAAATAAAATGTTAATTAAAAAAATCTATTTAAAAAAATATAAATAATTAATAAAAAGTAAAAAATAAATTTTTTAACGATTTAATAAATTTTATTTTTTATTTATTATTAATTATTATATATTAAATGTTATTTATAAATTTAAAATAAATTTAAGTTAAAATACGTAAAAAGGTTTTTATTATTTTTAAATATAAATATATAAGTTATACGTTATATAACGTTTATAACGTTATTTGTTTTTATAAGATTTAAATTTAAAATTAATGTAAAGAATAAATTAATAATTTAACCGATAATATAATTAAAAATTAACATTTTTAATTATATATATAATTTAAAAAAAATGGAAAGAAATTATAAACTATTATATATTATTATATAAAAATATTAATGTTTTTAAATTTACTTTTATATTTTTTTTTTATTTAAAAAAAAGTTTTTTTTATAATAATTAAATGACTTATAACTTTATTATAATGTAATACGTATTTAATTAAAAAAACGTATTTATATACTTTATATTATATAAAAAACGAGTTTTTTTGGTTTTTTTATTAAACATTAATAATATATTAATTTTATTACATTTATTTTACTTATTACTTGCTTTTATTATTACGTACGTATTTATTAATATTAATTAATATTATTAAATATTTTAATAATATAAATTAATAAAGTTAAAAAAGTTATTATTATAATAATTTAAAAAAACTTATCGTAATAATATAACGTAAAAAACAAGTTAACGGTTTATATAAATTAACGGTTTAACGAAAATATATATAAATTACGTTTATATATAACCGTGCATTTTACTTTATAAAAATCGCATTAAAAATCGAGGTTTAAATTTAAATATACTTTTTATATTTAATATTAATAATATTTCTTTTAAATTTAATCTTATTTTTTGCAATTAAATAAAAATAAAAAAGCATAAAAGTGGGTCCGGAAAAGTTGATATTTTTAATATAATAACTTATAATGGTTTATAATTTTTTTACGTTTTTTTTTATAAATTAAGTATATAGTTAAATATAATATATTAAATTTAAAAAAGTTATAATTAAAAATTCGTAAAGTTATAAATTTTAAAAAATGTTAATTTTTGGTTATATTTTCGGTAAACCGTTAACTTGTTTTTTACGTTACGTAATATTAACATTTTCTTTTTATAAAAATATTTTTATTATTTATAATAAATAACATTTTTATTATATATAATTTTTATAAATTCCTTTTATAATATTTTAATTTAAACCTTTTATTTTTTACATTTTTATCTTTCGTATTATTTATATTTTTAATAATATTTTAAAATTTATAAATATAAATTTTAATATAAACATTAAACTTACATTATAAATAATAATATAATAAAATAAAAAAATAAAATAAAATTATTTAAATTTTTATAATTAATTTTTAATTAAATAACAATTTTTATATAATAATTTAATTATATAATAATAAAATAAAAATTAATTAATTTAAAAATAATTATATTTAAATAAAAAGTAATTTAAATATTACTTATATTATTAAATTTTAAAAATATTAATAAAAATTAATTAAATTTTAAAAATAATTTAAAAAGTTTATTATAAATAATTTTAAAATTATAAAACGCGTTAATATTAAAAAATATTTATGTAAAAAAATATAACATTAATTATATAAAAATATTTATATAAAAAATATTTATATATAATATTAAAAAGAAATTAATTTATTTAAATACGTATATAAATTACATTATAATAATAATTAATAATTTTTAATTTATAAACGTTAATTTAAACAATTATATATATAAATTAAACTTTGTTTTTTAATATAACTTTTATTAAACCATTTTTTTTCCGCTTTTAATACGCATTACTTATTTTATATATAATATTACCTTCGTTTTTTATTTTTAATATCTTTTATCCATTTTTAATATTTTACTTATTATTTAATAATTAAAATTTATTATTTACTTTTTTTTTAAATTATTACTTTCGTTATATAATTTTTTGTTTATTTTTCATTACGATATATTTTAATTATTTATTTTAAGAAATATTAAATTAATTTTATTAAAATAACTTTTAATTAATAAATAACATTTTTTTAACTTTATAAAAAACTTTTACGTTTTTTTTTTAAATTACTTTTATAAATTAACACTTTATATAATACTTTAATATTAAATAAATGTAAGGTTATTTAACTTGGTTATAAAGCATTTTATTACGTAATTCTTTTTTCTTAAATTATATAAAAATCTTAAAATCTTAAAATCTTTTCGATTAAACAAAAATAAACATAAAAACATTATCATGTAAAACATTTAACTTTTAATTAAAAATTATATAATTACTTTACTTTTTAATTTATATTAAATTTATTTTATTGACTTTTACTCCTCGTTTATTAATTAATTAAAATCAAATTTATAAATTAAAGTATAATATTTTTATTAATAATTTAAAGCCTTTTTAAAAATCAAACTATTAAAGTAATAAATTATACTTTACAAAAATTATTTACCTTTTATTTAATATATATATAATAATAAAAATAAAAATTTAAATATAACCTAAAATATAATATTAATTTAATATAAAAATAAACTTTTGTAATAATATTAAAAAATATATTTAAATTATTAAAATTATTATTAAATAATTTATATATAATATTAACGGTTTTTTTTAAACATTAAAATAAACGGAAAAAATTAATTTATAAAAGATTATAATTTTTTCTTTTAAACAATTTCATTATTTATATTAATAAATAATTTAACAAAATAAATTTTAATATTTATTAATAATTAATAAATATAAATTTTAATAAAAAATATTTTTTAATAATTATAAGTTATTGTAAAAAAGTTGAAAGTAATAAAAATAATTATACAAGTAAAACTTACGATATTTTTAAAAATAAATTTCGATTTTTCTTAAATATATATTATATAACGGGGATTTAATAAACACAATTCCACGTTATATTTTTTATAATTTTTATAAAAAAAGTAATAATATATTTTTTTTATAATATATTTTAACATTAATATTTTACGGATATATATTTAATTATAAAACGACATTTTAATATAAAATAAAATGAAATATAATATTATTAAAATTAAAGAAAAAAATAAAAGAAAAATAAAATTAAAAATATTATAAATTATATTTAATAAATTATTATTATATTAACGCGTTTTTAAACGTAATTTAAAGTAAAATAATAATTTATTACAATTATTTATCGAATATATTTTACCGTTTTACGATTGTAATATACTTTATTTATTTTATTATATTAATTTAAAAATTTAACAAATAAATTTTATATTTTAATTAATATTTATAAAAACTTAAAAAATATATAATAATTTATAATTAAAAAAAGTAATAAAAATATCGATTAATATTATATTAAAGAAAAGTATTATTACATTAATAAAAGCGAAAAGTATTATAAAATTGAAAAAAACGTTATTAAATATAAAAAAAAAAGTTTAATTTATTAAGCATTTAAAAAAAAACAAAAAAAAGTTAAAGGTTAATAAAAGATTTAAAAAAAGTAAAATAAAAGCATATATATTACATTTTTAATTAATTACGAAAATATCGAAAAATAAAACTCGAAATTCGATAATAATAATAATAATAATTAAACTTTTAAAATAAAATAAAAATAAAGTTAAATAACTTTAAATTATTACGTTTTTAATAAATTAAATATATTAATATTAAATTGCTTTTTATTACTTTTTTATTAAACAATTTAAAAGTAATATTTCTTTTTTAATTTAATATATTAAAAATATTTTTTAACGAATTATTTTTTATATTAATGTAATATAAATATTTATTATATAAAGAATTTAATATTAAACCTTTATTAAAAAATGTTTTAAACGTAAATTAAAAATACATAATAATTAAATAAGTAATATAAATATTAAATTTAATAACGAATTTTTAATTAAATTTTTAAAAATAATTACAATTGTTATTTCATTTAAATTAATTGACTTTTATATAATAAAATTAAATATTTTATTTCTTTTATATTTTAAAAATATAAATTATTTAAAGATATATTTAAATAATATTAATAATTAATTAATTAAAAAATATTATAACTTTATATATAAAAATTATAAAATTATAATTAATAAATTTTAAAGTTTTAATTTAAAAATATTTTAATTTTAAATAATAATTAAAATAATTAATAATATTATTAATTTAAATAATTTTATATTTATGTTTTTAATTTTTAATATTTATTTAAAAAATAATATAAATTTATTATTAATTTTTACGTAACTTTAAAAAATAATAATAAAAATTAAAAAAGTTAAAATATAATATTTTATTAAAAAAGTTTTAAATATAAAAAATATTTTTTATATTTAAAAGATGTTATTTATAACATTTTTAATACATAATAAAATTTTAATTTATTAAGAAATAAAAAATAAAGTTTTTATAAAATTATTATAATTATTAATTTTTTTAAAAGATTATTACGTTTAAACTTTAAAAAATACAAATTTAATTACGTAATAAATATTTAATATTACGTAAGTAATTATTTAATAATTAATAAATAATTAATAAAATTACATTATTAAATGATTTTTTTTTACCACGTGACTTTTTTATCACGTGATTTTTTTTTTTTTATTACGACTTTTTTTCAACGTTATAA
>CADCSW010000051.1:0-10887 GCA_902805455.1 Daldinia concentrica | reverse complement strand
AAATATTTAAATAAATTAAAATACTTTTTATTATTTATTATATTAACTTTATTATATTAATAACTTTAAATTATAAATTTAACAAAATTATAAAAATAAAACTTTAATAATTCCGCCGGAAATAATAATAATACTTTTATGATATTTTACTTTTATTATTTTTAACTTTATAAATAAAACGTAAACAATATAACTTAACTTTAATAATAAAATAATAAACCTTTATTAACTTTATTATATACATTTTAATATAATATTTAAAATTTTTTATTAAATTTTTTTTTACATTACCGTAAATATAACTATTAAAATTAATATTAAATTAATATAATAAGTAAAATTTAATAATTAGTAAATTTACATATAAATTAATAATAATTTATTAAATAAAAGCAACATTATAACCGTTCGAATTAAATAATTTAAAATTTATAAAATAATAAAAATGTTATATAAAATTATACGTTTAAAATATATATAATTAACAAATTTTAAACTATTTAATAATTTTACACAAAAAGTTATTATAACTTTAAATATAAATTTTAATTTTTTAATTAAATTTAAACTTATAATGTAAATTTAAATTAAATATAAAAATTTTATATTTTAAACTTTAAACTTAATAATGTTTATAATATAAACGTTATATAATTCGTAAATTTAATAAATTTATATAACATTTAAAAAATATAAATAATAATAATTTTAATTAAACTTTTATCGAAATTTATAATATTGTAAATATATATAAATGAAAAATAATACGTAAAATTTTTTAAAAGTAAAATAAAGTTTAAAATAAATAATATTACTTCAAAAAATAATTGTCGATTTTGAGTTTACGATTTTTTTTTAAAAATGTTAAATAATTAAACGAATTAAACTTAATAAATTTAAAAAAAAAACAATCGAAAATTTAAAAATATTTTAAATAAAATAATAATAAATAATAAATATTATAATAATAAAATAATATTAATAAAAAAATATAAAACGTAAAATAAAATTTCTTCGTTAAATAATTATGTTTTTAATTGTTTTATAAATTTTATATAATATAAAAAATAAAAAAGTGGTGGTTAATAAAGGTTAAAGGTAAAAAAAAAGCGGGATAATTGTTTATAATATCTGAAAAATACGTTTAAACTTACGTAAATTAAAACGGTGATTACTTTATACGCGTTAATAAAATATATTTAATTAAA
Source organism: Daldinia concentrica (assembly GCA_902805455.1). Taxonomy (NCBI): domain Eukaryota; kingdom Fungi; phylum Ascomycota; class Sordariomycetes; order Xylariales; family Hypoxylaceae; genus Daldinia; species Daldinia concentrica. Next base: position 9,679 of record CADCSW010000051.1, on the reverse strand, counting down.
ATGTATCGTAATTATAATCCGTAAAAAAAATGTGTTTAATTAATAAACGAAAGGTTAAAAGATATAATTAATAAAATATAAAAACGGTTGCGAGGTAAAGTTAAAAATAAATTATATATAATGGATTTATTATTACGGTTTAAAAGTTTATCACGTAGAAAAAGTCAAGTGGTAAAAAGCAAGTCACGTGGTAAAAAAAAAGTCATTTAATGTAATCTTTATTAATTAATTATTAATTATTAAATAATTATTTACGTAATATTAAATATTTATTACGTAATTAAATTTATATTTTTTAAAGTTTAAACGTAATAATTTTTCGAAAAAATAAAAATAATTTAATTATATAATGTTAAAATAAAAATTATTCGATTTTTAAAAATTATATTTAAAAAAAAAATAATTTAAATATTATTTACGGTAATAAATTTCGAAATTAATAATAAAAAATTTATTAAAGATTATATAATTAAAAAAACGTTAATAAATATTAAAAAAAATTTAAACAATTTATAATAAATAATTTTAAAATTATATTAAAATAAATATAAATATTATTTTAAAACGTATTAATATAAAAATATAAAGTTTTTTTTATTTCGAAGTTTAAACATTATTTTTATTATTATTAAATTTTAAACTTTCTTTAATGCTTTAACTTTTTTAATTTTTTTTAAAGTGTTTAATAAATAACATTTTTCCTTTTACATATTTAACAATATTTTTAATTTTACAACACTTTTTAATTTAATATCTTTTACTTTTATTAATACGATAATACTGTTTTATATAATATTAATCAACGTTTTTATTACTTTTTTAATCATATATTATTATACACCTTTTAAATTTTCATAAATATTAATTAAAGTACGAAATTTACTTATTAAATTTTCGAATTAATATAATGAAATAAATAAAACGTGTTATCATTATAAACGGTAAAATATACTCGGTAAATAACCGCGATAAATTATTGTTTTCCTTTAAAATTTTATTTAAAAAATACCTTAATATAATAATAACTTCTCGAATATAACTTGTAATATTTTTAAGTTTAATCCTTTTTATTTTTTTCTTAATTTTAATATTATAAAATAATAAATATTTAATTTTAATAATATTATATTATATTTTATTTCGTGTTAAAATGTTGTTTTATAGTTAAATATATATTTGTAAAATACTAGTATTAAAATACGTTATATAAGAGATATATTATTGTTTTTTTATAAAATTATAAAAAATATAATATAAATTATATTTATTGGATTTTTGCCGTATAATATATATTTAAAAAAAACCGGAATTTATTTTAAAAAATGTTATAAACTTTACTTATATAATTATTTTTATTATTTTAAGCTTTTAAAATAACTTATAATAATTAAAATATATTTTAATAAAGATTTATATTAAAAAAACGTTATAATATATTTATATTTATTAATTATTAATAAATATAAAATTTTATTTTATTAAATTATTTATTAATATAAGTAATAAAGCCGTTTAAAAGGAAAAATTATAACCTTATAAGTTAATTTCTTTTATTTATTTTAACGAAAAAAACCGCCGTTATTATATATAAACCATTCGGTAATAATTTAAATAATTTAAATATATTTCTTAATACCGTTATAAAACCTACTTTATATAAAGTTAACGTGATATAAAATTATAACTGAAATTATATCTTTATTATTTTATATATAAAGTATTATATAAAGCTTTAATTTATAAAATAAACCGGAAAAAACGCGATAGTTTTTAAAAAGTAAAAAAAGCAATATTATTATTAATTAAATATTAATTTAATATAAATAATTTAATATCCTTTAAATAAATTGTTAAATTATATCGTAATAAAAGTAAAAAAAAGGTTATAAAATAAAGGTAATAATTAAAAAAAAAGTAAATAATAATTTTAATTATTAAACCGTAAATAATATATTAAAATTATTAAAAGATTATTAAAAGTAAAAACGGAAATAATTTAATTAAAATTATATTAAAAGTAAAGTTTAATTTATATATATAATTACTTAAATTAATATTTATAAATTAAAATTTATTAATTATTATTATAATATAATATATATATAAATTTATATTAAAATAAACCAATTTTTTTTTTTTTAATATTATATATAAATATCTTTTATATTAATATATTTGGTTATTTTTACTTAATTATATTTAATTTGTTAATATTTTATATTAATAATTTATATAATATTATAAGATTAATAAATACCTTTATATAATTATTATACCTTATATAAACGCTTTTATCATTACGTTTTATAATTTTACGTATTTATTTTAATAACGTTTTAAAATCATTTTTATTATAAATCTTTTAAATCGTTTTAATATTTATTTATTATTTCTTTAAATATATATATATTTATTAAATTTTTTATTAATACTTTTAAAATTTAATAACGTAAATAATATTTAAATTATTTTTTTATTCGAAAATAATATTTTTTAAGTTAATTAACTTTTATTTTATTATTTATATAATTAAACTATTATATAAAAATAAATCTTTAACCAAAAATTAATTTAAAAATTTAAAAGTTTTTTTTATTACGTTATTATTATTAATAATATAAATTTAAACTTGCGTTAAATTTTCTATTTATAAAGTTTAAATATTATTAAAAATATAAATAATATAAGGATAAAAAAAATGCAAAAATAAAGTATTTAAATTAAAATATTGTAAAAAATATTTCGTAAAAATTATATATAATTAAAGAATTATTTTATTATAAATAATGTAAATATTTTATGGAACAAAAGTTGTTAATATTGCGTATATTATTATAATAAATTGTTTTAAATTATCGTAATAATAATAACTTTTAATTTTATTAATTTATATTATTAAATATTTAATAATATTAATTTAAATTTTATTTACGTTATTATTAAAAAAAAATCATTTATAAAATTATTTAATTTTCGATTTTATTTATTAATTATAAATTAAAACATTTTTTTAAATTTATTAATTTATAATAAATAATAGGTTTAAAATTTTTTCGACGGATAATTAAAAGTTTTTAATTTATTTCATAAATTTTTATATGGCATAAAAGCTTAAAAAAAGAAATAGTTAATAAAGATTAAAGGTTTAAAAAAACGCAAAATAATTATTTATATTATTTTTTTTAAAAATACATTTAAACTTACGTAAATTAAAACGGTAATTACTTTATATACGTTAATAAAGTATATTTAATTAAATATAAAAATAATGTAAAGTAAATTTAAAAAATATAAATTATATAAAAAGAAAATTTACGATATAAAAAAAGATTATGTAATAAAAAGTATATTACGTAATAAAAAGTAAATTATAATATCATAAATTTATTATATAATAAAAAGTAAATTATATAATAAAAAATAAATTACGTAATAAATTAATTTATTAAATATAAAAGTTAATTACGTATTAAATAATTAAAAGTTATAAAATATACATTAAATTTTATTAAATTATTAATTATTCATTAATTATTTAAAGATTTTACGTAATTAATCTTATTAATTAAAAATTTAAACGTAAAATTTTCGAAAATTTTTAATATTATAAAATTTTTAATTATTAAAAATAAAATATTAATTAAATAAAAATAAAATATTTTTTTTAAAATATTAAATAAAATTAAGATTTTAATAAATTATATATTATTAAAAAAAAAGATTTAATTTTTAATTTTTTTAATTTTAAATAAAAGATTTATAAAATAAAAACTTAATAAATATTTATTATAATATTTTATTATTTCGAAATTATATCGATTATTTAATAATAATTTATAATTTTAAATTAAATTTAAAAAAAAGATTTTTTTAACTTTAAAATTACGTAATAATTAATTAATTAAACGTAAAAGTTTAAATATATTAAATTAAATTTATAAAATTACGTTTATATATTTCGTTAATAAATTATTTATAAAAATTTAAACTATAAATAAAAAAATTTATTATTATTTTAAATAAATAATAAATTTATATTATAAAAAAAATTATATTTATTAATCATTTATTAAATATAAATATATATTTATAATATATTTATTAATAAAATTTATAAAATAATTTAAAACTTAAAACGTTAATTACGTTATTTATTATATTAATATATTTTTAAACGTGTTTCTTTTATTTAAAACTTTTTCTTTATATATTAATTTATTTTTTATATATTAATATTTAATTTAAATACATAATATTAATAAAAAATTTAATAATTAATTTAATAATAAATAATTATATAAAATTAAAAATTTATTTTTTATTAAACTTATAATATTTATAATTTTATAAACGTTAAAAAATAAAAAATACCTTTAAATAAAATTATAAAAACTTAATAAAAATAATTAAATTAATTTATAATTAAAAGAAAATATATAAAAAATAATAATAAATTTTGCAATTAATTAATTATAAAAATTAAAAAATTATAATTAAATAATACTTATAATATTATAATATAATATATATTAATTGGAAAAAAGAAATATTTATATATTTTATATTATATATAAAACACAAATTCTTCGTTTTTTTTTGTAATAAATAATTTCTTTTAAATATTAATATATTAATTTTATATATTTTATTATTTATTATTATTTTTATTTTTATTTATTTTATATATATGTATTTATTAATATTATATTTAAATTATTTAATAATAATTTAAATTATATTTTTATTATTTTATTAATATTAAAATATTAAATAAAATGTTAATTAAAAATCTATTTAAATATAAATATATTAAAAAGTAAAAAATAAATTTTAACGATTTAATAAATTTTATTTTTTATTTATTATTAATTATTATATATTAAATGTTATTTATAAATTTAAAATAAATTTAAGAAATACGTAAAAAGGTTTTTATTATTTTTTTAAATATAAATATATAAGTTATAATAAATATATAACGTTTATAACGTTATTTGTTTTATAAGATTTAAATTTAAAATTAAATGTAAAGAATAAATTAATAATTTAACTGATAATATAATTAAAAATTAACATTTTAATTATATATATAATTTAAAAAAAAAATGGAAAGAAATTATAAACTATTATTTAAATATTATATAAAAAATATTAATGTTTTTTAAATTTACTTTTTATATTTTTTTTTATTTAAAAAAGTTTTTTTATAATAATTAAATGACTTATAACTTTATTATAATGTAATACGTATTTAATTAAAAAAACGTATTTATATACTTTATATTATATATAAAACGAGTTTTTTTGGTTTTATTAAACATTAATAATATATTAATTTTATTACATTTATTTTAATTTATTACTTGCTTTTATTATTACGTACGAGTTTATTAATATTAATTAATATTATTAAATATTTTAATATAAATTAATAAAGTTAAAAAAGTTATTATTATAATAATTTAAAAAACTTATCGTAATAATATAACGTAAAAAACAAGTTAACGGTTTATATAAATTAACGGTTTAACGAAAATATATATAAATTACGTTTATATATAACCGTGCATTTTACTTTATAAAAATCGCATTAAAATCGAGGTTTAAATTTAAATATACTTTATATTTATTATTAATAATACTTTTAAATTTAATCTTATTTTGTATTAAATAAAAAATAAAAAGCATAAAAGTGGGTCCGAAAAGTTATATTTTTAATATAATAACTTATAATGGTTTATAATTTTACGTTTTTTTTATAAATTAAGTATATAGTTAAATATAATATATTAAATTTAAAAGTTATAATTAAAAATTCGTAAAGTTATAAATTTTAAAAATGTTAATTTTGGTTATATTTCGGTAAACCGTTAACTTGTTTTTTTACGTTACGTATATTAATATTTTCTTTTTATAAAAATATTTTTAATATTTATATAAATAACATTTTTATTATATATAATTTTTTATAAATTCCTTTATAATATTTTAATTTAAACCTTTTTATTTTTACATTTTTTATCTTTATTCTGTATTTATTTATATTTTATTAATATATTTTTAAAATTTATAAATATAAATTTTAATATAAACATTAAACTTACATTATAAATATAATATAATAAAATAAAAATAAAAATAAAATTATTTAAATTTTTATAATTAATTTTTAATTAAATAACAATTTTATATAATAATTTAATTATATAATAATAAAAATAAAAATTAATTAATTTAAAATAATTATATTTAAAATAAAAAGTAAAAATATTACTTTATATTATTAAATTTTAAAAATATTAATAAAAATTAATTAAATTTTAAAAAAATAATTTAAAAAGTTTATTATAAATAATTTAAAATTATAAAACGCGTTAATATTAAAAATATTTATGTAAAAAAAATATAACATTAATTATATAAAATATTTATATAAAAATATTTATATATAATATTAAAAAGAAATTAATTTATTTAAATGTATATAAATTACATACTTTATAATAATAATTAATAATTTTTAATTTATAAACGTTAATTTAACAATTATATATATAAATTAAACTTTGTTTTTTAATATAACTTTTTATTAAACCATTTTTTTTTCCGCTTTTAATACGCATTACTTATTTTATATATAATATTACCTTTCGTTTTTATTTTAATATCTTTATCCATTTTTAATATTTTACTTATTATTTAATAATTAAAATTTATTATTTACTTTTTTTTTTTAAATTATTACTCATATAATCTTTTGTTTATTTTCATTACGATATATTTTAATTATTTATTTTAAGAAATATTAAATTAATTTTATTAAAATAACTTTTAATTAATAAATAACATTTTAACTTTATAAAAAAACTTTTACTGTTTTTTTTTAAATTACTTTATAAATTAACACTTATAATAATACTTTAATATTAAATAAATGTAAGGCATTTAACTTGTTATAGCATAATTTATTACGTAATTTCTTTTTCTTAAATTATATAAAATTTAAAATCTTAAAATCTTTTTTCGATTAAACAAAAATAAACATAAAAACATTATCATGTAAAACATTTAACTTTAATTAAAAATTATATAATTACTTTACTTTTAATTTATATTAAATTTATTTTATTGACTTTACCCCGTTTATTAATTAATTAAAATCAAATTTATAAATTAAAGTATAAATATTTTTATTAATAATTTAAAGCCTTTAAAATCAAACTATTTAAAGTAATAAATTATACTTACAAAAAATTATTTACCTTTTATTTTAATATATATATAATAATAAAATAAAATTTAAATTATACCTAAAATATAATATTAATTTAATATAAAATAAACTTTGTAATAATATTAAAAAATATATTTAAATTATTAAAATTATTATTAAATAATTTATATATAATATTAACGGTTTTTTTTTTTAAACATTAAAATAAACGGAAAAAATAATTTATAAAAGATTATAATTTTTCTTTTAAACAATTTCATTATTTATATTAATAAATAATTTAACAAAATAAATTTTAATATTTATTAATAATTAATAAATATAAATTTTAATAAAAAAATATTTTTAATAATTATAAGTTATTGTAAAAAGTTGAAAGTAATAAAAATAATTATACAAGTAAAACTTACGATATTTTAAAAATAAATTTCGATTTTTCTTAAATATATATATATATAACGGGATTTAATAAACACAATTCCACGTTATTTTTTATAATTTTATAAAAAAAGTAATAATATATTTTATAACATATATTTTAACATTAATATTTTACGGATATATATTTAATTATAAAACGACATTTTAATATAAAATAAAATGAAATATAATATTATTAAAATTAAAGAAAAAAAATAAAAAGAAAAATAAAATTAAAAAAATATTATAAATTATATTTAATAAATTATTATTATATTAACGCGTTTTTAAACGTAATTTAAAGTAAAATAATAATTTATTACAATTATTTATCGAATATATTTTACTGTTTTATTGATTGTAATATGTTTTATTTATTTTATTATATTAATTTAAAATTTAATAAATAAATTTATATTTTAATTAATATTTATAAAACTTAAAAAATATATAATAATTATAATAAAAAAAGTAATAAAATATCGATTAATATTATATAAAAGAAAAGTATTATTACATTAATAAAAGCGAAAAGTATTATAAAATTGAAAACGTTATTAAATATAAAAAAAAAAAGTTTAATTTATTAAGCATTTAAAAAAAAACAAAAAAAGTTAAAGGTTAATAAAAGATTTAAAAAAAAGTAAAATAAAGCATATATATTACATTTTAATTAATTACGAAAATATCGAAAATAAAACTCGAAATTCGATAATAATAATAATAATAATTAAACTTTAAAAATAAAATAAAAATAAAGTTAAATAACTTTAAATTATTACGTTTTAATAAATTAAATATATTAATATTAAATTGCTTTTTTATTACTTTTTATTAAACAATTTAAAAGTAATATTTCTTTTAATTTAATATATTAAAAATATTTTTTAACGAATTATTTTTTATATTAATGTAATATAAATATTTATTATATAAAGAATTTAATATTAAACCTTTATTAAAAAATGTTTTAAACGTAAATTAAAAATACATAATAATTAAATAAGTAATATAAATATTAAATTTAATAACGAATTTTTAATTAAATTTTTAAAAATAATTACAATTGTTATTTCATTTAAATTAATTGACTTTTATATAATAAAATTAAATATTTTATTTCTTTTATATTTTAAAAATATAAATTATTTAAAGATATATTTAAATAATATTAATAATTAATTAATTAAAAAATATTATAACTTTATATATAAAAATTATAAAATTATAATTAATAAATTTTAAAGTTTTAATTTAAAAATATTTTAATTTTAAATAATAATTAAAATAATTAATAATATTATTAATTTAAATAATTTTATATTTATGTTTTTAATTTTTAATATTTATTTAAAAAATAATATAAATTTATTATTAATTTTTACGTAACTTTAAAAAATAATAATAAAAATTAAAAAAGTTAAAATATAATATTTTATTAAAAAAGTTTTAAATATAAAAAATATTTTTTATATTTAAAAGATGTTATTTATAACATTTTTAATACATAATAAAATTTTAATTTATTAAGAAATAAAAAATAAAGTTTTTATAAAATTATTATAATTATTAATTTTTTTAAAAGATTATTACGTTTAAACTTTAAAAAATACAAATTTAATTACGTAATAAATATTTAATATTACGTAAGTAATTATTTAATAATTAATAAATAATTAATAAAAAATTACATTATTAAATGATTTACTTTTTACCACGTGACTTTTTTTATCACGTGATTTTTTTTTTTTTATTACGTGACTTTTTTTTCAACGTTATAATTTATTTTTTACCACGTGATAAACTTTTAAATCACGTGATAATTAATTTATTACGCAATTTATTTATTTTAATTTTATCCCGTATTATTTTTATCTTTTATTAATTACATTTTTTAACCTTTTACTTTTTAATTAAACGTATTTTTTTTTTCGATCGTAATTATAATACGTTTTAATTAAATATATTTTATTAACGTATATAAAATAACCATCGTTTTAATTTACGTTAATTTAAACGTATTTT
>CADCSW010000050.1:0-23931 GCA_902805455.1 Daldinia concentrica | reverse complement strand
ATAATATTAAATATTTATATAAAACTTTTTCAAATATAAATTAAAGATAAATAATAATTAAGTGGATAAAATAAATATTGAATTTAATAATGGATTTTTTATTAAGTTATTAAAAATAATTACGGTTAATATTTCTTTTAAATTAATTAATTTCTATATAATAAAATTAAATATTTTATTTTTTTTATATTTTAAAGATATAAATTGTTTAAAAATATATTTAAATAATGTTATTAATTAATTAATTGGAAAAAGCGGAGTAAGTGTAATAATTATGTATAAATAAAGATATTTATGATTTTATTTCGATAATATAATTTATTTTACAAAAATAAAATTATAACGTTTATATTTTCGTTTCGGCCATTTATTTGTAAATAAATTATATAACTTATTAAATAAAACTAGTTATAACATTAATATTAATAATATTAAAAAAATTCATAAATTTTATTATTATTATTAAATAAAAGGTAAATTTTTTTAAAGGTTTAAATTTAATTTAAAAAATTTTAATATAAATTTTAATTACGAAATAACTACTAATATTATATATTTTAATAAGCAATTGGTATTATATATAATTGATGTAATTATAGGTTTTTAAACGGTATAATTTATAAGAATTATTTTGGTTAAAAAAATATAAAAAACCTTTAAATAATATTGGATAAATATATATTTTAAATTCTTTAACATTATTACTTATAATATCGGTATTAATTTCGATAATATTAAATTTAAGAATAAAGTTTATATTATTGGTGTTAATTATTATTAAATTTTTGTAAAAATTTATTAATTTATTAGTAAAGTTAAGAAGTATTATAACTTCGTGTGTAAAACTTATAAGATTATAATTAATAAATTTTAAAATTTTAATTTAAAAATATTTCGATTTTAAATAATAGTTAAAGTAATAAATATTATAATTAATTTAAACAATTTTGTATTTATTTTTTTAATTTTTAATATTTATTTAAAAATTAATATAAATTTATTATTAATTTTTACGTAAATTTAAAAGGTATAAATAATTTAAAAGATAATAAAAAAAATTAAAAAAATTAAAGTATAATGTTTAATTAAAAACGCTTTAAATATAAAGAATAGTTTTAATATTTAAAAAACATTATTTATAATATTTTTAATAAGAAATAAGGTTTTGGTTTATTAAAAAAAAAAAAAGGATAAAAAGGTTTTTATAAAGTTATTGCAATTATTAATAAAAACGTAACTATTACTTTTAATATTTTTAATAATATATTTATATTTAAAAATATATATATAAAATCTTATATTAATTTAAAAAAGATTTTATGAAAGGTAAAAAATTTATAATCAAATTATTTAAATTTATAACTAATTTAAATAATTATAAGTTTATTTTAAAAGAAAATTTTATATATATTAATAATTTTATATATATTACATTATTATATCTTATTTTTAAAGAATAAAATAATTTTAATTTAATATTAAAATTATAAATTGATAAAAAAATAATTACGTTAAATAAATCTTATAAAGTGTTTAATTTAAAAAAATTAAACGTTTTATTTAAAGAAAATATTTTATTATCTGAAATATATAATATAATAATATATTAAAAAATAATAATATTTAAATTATAAATAGTTTAAGAAATTAAAGTTAAAAATACTTTTACGTTATATAAAAAATTATAATTAATAGTTTAAAAATACAATAATTTTAATAAAGAATTTATTATAACGTATATATTTATTATTTAAAAAATTAATTAACGCTTTATTTTATTATTGATTTTTATATTTTAATATTAAAAAATAAAGGTTATAATTAAAAATATTATTATAATTTATATTTAATTAAAAATATTAATATAAAAAAAAGTTTATATATATTTATTAATAAAATTAAAAAATAAATATTTTAAAGAAATATTATTATATATTATTAAATTATTATATAATTTTGTAAAATTAAATATGTATTGGTTTAAAATTTATTTACGCTATTATTAAAAAAAACTATATATAAAATTATTAATTTTTAATTCTTATTTATTAGTTATAAATTTAAAATCTTTTAAATTAATTGGCTTATAAATAAATAATATTTTTAATATTAATATTATAAAATTTTTAATTGTTAAAAATAAAGTATTAATTAAAATAAAAATTAAAATATGTTTTTAAAAGATATTAAATAAAAAAATTAAAGATTTTAATAACTTATAAATTATTATTTATAATAAAAATTACAAAATTATTATAAATTAAAAAATTTAAATTTATAAATAGTTAATTATTAAATATAATTAAAAGATTTATAAAATAAAAAGTTTAAAAAATATATATTACAATTATTTATTAACTTAAAATTATTTTTAATTATTTTATAATAATTTAATATATTAATTTTAAATTTAAAAAAATAAAAACTTTTAATATTAAAATTAAATAGTAAATAAATAATTAAATATAAAAATTAAAATATATTAAATTAAACTTATAAAATTTACGTATATATATTTTTATTAATAAATTATTTATAAATAATAAAAATATAAATTTATAAATTAAATATATTATTATTTTAAAAAATAAAAAAATTATTAATTAAAATAACGAAATTTATATTATTAAAAATATTATTTCTTAATTGTTTATTAAATATAAGCAAATAATTTATAATATATTTATTAATAAAATTTATAAAATAGTTTAAAGTTTTAACGTTAATTATATTATTTATTATATAATTAATATTATTTTTAAATACCTTTTCTTATTTAAAACTTTTTTTATTTTATATATTAAATTTTTTTTCTTTATATTAATATTTAATATAAATAAATAATATTAATAAAAAAAAGTTAATAATTAATTTAATAGTATTAAAATAATTATATAAAAATTAAGAAATATATAATATTTATTAAATATATAATATTTATAATCTTGTAAATATTATAACAAAAATTACTTTAAATAAAATAATAAAAAATTTAATAAAAAATAATTAAATTAATTTACAATTAAAAAGATAAATAAAATATAAAAAAAATAATAAGTTTATAATTAATTAATTATAAAAAAAATTAAAATAAATAATAATTAAATAATTTATAAATATATTATAACGTTTTATATCTTTAATTAAAAAAAGGTTATATTTATATATCGTATATTATATAAGGAATAAATTCCCCTCGTTTTTTTACAATAAATAATTCCTTTTTTAAACATTAATATTATACCAATTTTATTATATTTAATTTATTTATTACTTACTTTATTATTATTTCTTTACGTATGTACTTACCAACATAATCTTAAATAAAATAATAAAAACTTTAATAAAAAAGAATTAAATTAATTTATAATTAAAAAAATAAATAAAATACAAAAAAAATATTAAGTTTATAATTAATTAATTATAAAAATTTTTTAAAATAAATAATAGTTAAATAACTTATAAACGTATTATAATATAATATGTTTTAATTTAAAAAAAAAAGTATTTATATATTTTACATTATATAAAAAACAAATTTTTTTCGTTTTTTCTTAATAAATAATTTCTTTTTTAAATATTAATAATAAACTAATTTTATAATATTTATTTTACTTATTACTTACTTTTATTGTTATTAATTAAATATATATTTACTAACAATTAATAAATATATACATAAAATAAATAATAATAAAAGTAAATAATAAAATATATAAATATATAAAATATATAAAATATATAAAATATATAAAATATATAAAATATATAAAATATATAAAATATATAAAATATATAAAATATATAAAATATATAAAATATATAAAATATATAAAATATATAAAATATATAAAATATATAAAATATATAAATACTTTTTTTTATTATTATTAAATATTTAATACGTTAAAATATATATAAATGTCATTTAAGCATTAATTTTAAAAGATTATTAAAATATATAAAACTTTATAAATTAAATTAAAAACTTATAAATTTCGTTAATAAAAACTTTAAAAATAAATAATAAAAATAAAAATAAATCGATAATAAAAAACGTAATATATTAATAATAATTTAATTTAATATAAATTAAATTAAAAATATATATATTGTTTATTTTTCCAAAATATTATTACGTTTAAACTTTTTTAATTAATAAAAATTAATTACGTAAAATTCTTTAAATAATTAATAATTAATTAATAAATTAATAAAACTTAACGTATATTACATGACTTTTTAATTATTTATTATATAATTTATTTTTTTACCACGTGATTAACTTTCCCGTTACGTAATTAATTAATATATTATATAACTTATTTACTTTAATTATACTTTACATTTTCTTTTATATTTTATTAATTATATTTTATAACTTAATATTTTTAATTAAACGTATTTTTTTTATTAATTGTAATTACGATATAATTACGTTATATTTTAATTAAATATAATTTCTTAATTTATATAAAGTAATCATTGTTTTCATTTACGTAAATTTAAATACATTTTTCGGAAAAATAATATAAATAATTATCCCGCGTTTTTTTTACTTTTAACCTTTATTAACCATTACTTTTTTTATGTTTTTATATTATATAAAAATTTATAAAATAAATTAAAAACTTGTAATTATTCGTTAAACAAATTTTATAATTTTATTAATTTTCTTTTATATATTTTAAACGATTTTTATATAAAATATTCGGTTTTTATAATTAATTTTATATTATATAATTTTTCCGAAAAATTATTACGTTTAAACTTTAAAAAATACAAATTTATTTACATAATAAATATTTAATATTACGTAAGTAATTATTTAATAATTAATAAGTAATTAATAAAAAATAAATCATTAATAAAAAATTATATTATTAAATAACTTTCTTTTACCACGTGACTTGCCTTTTACCACGTAACTTTTTTTTCTAACGTTGTAATTTATTTTTTACCACGTAATACACTTTTAACTCACGTAATAATTAATTTATCACGTAATTTACTTATTTTAACTTTACTTTATATCGTTTTTATATTTTATTAATTATATTTTTTAATTTTTTACTTTTTAATTAAACGTATTTTTTTTATCGATTATAATTATAATGTATTTTAATTAAATGTATTTTATTAACGTATATAAAATAACTATTATTTTAACTTACGTAAGTTTAAATATATCTTTTAAAAAATATTATAAATAATTATTTCGCACTTTTTTTTACTTTTAACTTTCATTAACTACCACGTTTTTTATTCCTTTATATTATATAAAAATTTATAAAACGGATTAAAAACTTACAACTATTCGTTAAAGAAATTTTATAATAATAATAAAAATAATAATAAATTTTTCGAAATGTTATTACGTTTAAATTTTAAAAAAATATAAAATTTAATTTCGTAATAAGTATTTTATATTTTATAAATAATTTACAATTTATTACGTAATTTATTTTTATTAACGTAAAAAAAAAGTTAACGGTTTAACCGAAAATATAATTAAAAATTAATAATTTTATAAATCTTTAATTATAACCTTTTTAATGTTAATATATTATATTTAATTATAAATTTAATTTATACAAAAACCCGAAAAAAATTATAAATTATTATACGTTATTATATTAAAAATATCAACGTTTTCGGATTTATTTTTATGTTTTTTATTTTTATTTAATTGAAATAAATAAAAAAAAATTAAAAAAAAAATACTATTAATATTAAATATTAAAAGTATATTTAAATTTAAACCCCGATTTTCAACGCGATTTTTATAAAGTAAAGTACGCGGTTACGTATAAACGTAATTTATATATATTTTAATTAAACCGTTGATTTATTTTTTACGTTATATTATTTATTTTATAATATTTAATTAATATTTCATTATATAAGTTGTTTTTTATTACGTAATTATTTATATTATTATATTTAATTATTTAATTATATAATTTTAAATATTAACTTTTTTAATTTTTATTATATTAATGGTTTTATTAAGTATTTTTTAAAATTAATTTTTTTTAATAAATAATTATAAGTTTTTAATTTGTTTTATAAATTTTTATATAATATAAAAGAATAAAAAAGATGGTGGTTAATAAAGGTTAAAGGTAAAAAAAAGCGTAAAATGATTGTTTATAATATTTTCCCGAAAAATACGTTTAAATTTACGTAAGTTAAAATAATAGTTATTTTATACGTGTTAATAAAATGTATTTAATTAAAATATTTTATAATTATAATTAATAAAGAAAATGTATTTAATTAAAAAATAAAAAGTTAAAAGATATAATTAATAAAATATAAAAACGATATAAAATAAATTTAAAATAAGTAAATTATATAATAAATTAATTATTACATGATTTAAATGTTTATTACGTAATAAAAAAATTATAACGTTAAAAAAAATTATTTAATTAAAAATAAATTACGTGATAAAAAAAGGTTACGTGGTAAAAAGTTATTTACGTAATAAAAAATAAATTACGTGGTTAAAAAAGTCGTTTAATATTATAATGTTTTATTTTTTATTACGTAAATAACTTTTTACCATTTAATTAATGTAATTTATTACGTGATTTATTTATTTATTTCGTAATATTTTTATGTTTTATTACTTTTTAATTAAACGAGGTTTTTTACCTTTTATAATTGTAATATAATTTATTAACGCGTATAAAACAATTTTTACTTTAATTTACGTAAGTTTAAATTTATTTTAAAAGAAATAATATAAATAATTATTCCGCATTTTTTTTATACTTTTAAGTTTTATTAACCATTACTTTTTTATATTATTATACATTATATATTTTTATACTATATAAAAATACATAAAATAAATGAATAATTTATAATTATCGGTAAAAAACAATTTTATATTTTAAATTATAAAATATTATTAATAAATAAAATATTTAATTCTTTTATATTAAAAATTTAATATAATTTTTTTAATATAATTATTTTATTATTTAGTTATAATTATAACATAAAAATTTAATTATTTTTCTCTTTTATATTTATTTATATAATCTTTTTAAAAAAATAAATTTAAACTTTTATTAAACATGATTTTATAATTAATTAAATTAAATTAAATTATAATAATAATAAATATTTATTTTTAATTATTTATATAATTTAATATATATATATATTATAAAACGTAAAATTACTTTTTAACATATTTAAAATAATTATTATATTTTTATTTATAATTATAATAATTTTATAATAAATTAATATATTATTATTAATTAATAATAATATAAATATAAAATTATTAAAAATTATTATATTATTCATTAATTTAATTATCATTTATAAATAAATTACGTTTAATTTTTATACGTTTTTAAAAATAATTTCGTATATTTTTAAAATAAAACTATAATATTTTTTAATTTATTAATAAATTAACATATTTTAATAAATATTTATATTATAATTAATAATATTAAATAAATTAAAATAAATTTTAATTTAATATTAATTTAATATTTAATATAAATTAAATTATTTCAAACTTAATTATTACGTTAATTACGTAAATAATTAACTTTTTATTTAAATATATAATATTAATAATTAATTCGTAATTAAAATTTATATTAAAATCTTTTAAATTAATTTAAAACGTTATAATGTTTTTTTTAAATTTAATAATAATAGTAAAAATTTTTAATTTTTTAAAACCATTTAATATTTACTTAATATTTTATGATATTAAAAAATTCATACAATTTATTTATAAATAATTAATTAAAACATATATATAAATAATATAATTTTATTTTTATAAAATAAATGATATTATTAAATTAAAATTAAAAATATTTTTATTTATATAAAATTTTAATTATTATACCGTTTTTATTAATTAATTAATTAATAATATTATTAAAGTATGTTTTTAAACAATTTATAGTTTTAATAAATAAAAGAATTTTTAATTTTTATAATCTTTAATAATTTCATAAATAATTTATATTTAACGTATAAATTTATTTTATAAACACAAAAAATATTTAAATTATATCGATATTTAAAATTTTTATTAATAAAAAATTAAAATTATTCTTTATTTATTATTAATATATATATTATTTTTATATTTAGTATAATATTTTAAAATACGGTTTTTATTTATTAAGGAAAAATAAAAATAATATTAATATTAAAGTTATTATTTCTTTTACTTTTAAATAATAATTATAAATTAAATAAATATTAAAATAATTAATTAAAAAAATAAATTACAATTAAATATTAATTATTAAACTTTTTATTTTTAATAGATTTTTCGTACTTTTTTTAAATTAAACTTGTTAATACCTTTTTATTTAAGTAATAAAATCATAAAATCTTTTTTCGTTTAATTATTTTTTATTCTTTATTATGTTTTAATTTTTTTACTTTTTTTAAATATTTTATATTAACGTTTTTAATATTTAAACAATTTTTAATAAAAATTATTATTATTATTATTATTATTATTTTCGTTATTAATATTAAATATATATTAATATTTTTTTA
Source organism: Daldinia concentrica (assembly GCA_902805455.1). NCBI lineage: Eukaryota > Fungi > Ascomycota > Sordariomycetes > Xylariales > Hypoxylaceae > Daldinia > Daldinia concentrica. The sequence goes on along the minus strand of CADCSW010000050.1, from coordinate 15,375 downwards.
AGATTTTTATAACTATTAATTATTATTTAAAATTTATTTATTAAATTTTAAATTAATATAATAAGATAAATAAAATATATTATAATTATAAAATATTATAATATATTTGGTAAATAATTATAATAAAATGAATTTTTAAAACTTTTTAATTAAAAATGCGTTAATATAATAATAATTAATTAAATATAATTTATAATACTTTTAAATTAAATTTTATTTTATTTTTTTCTTTAACGTTAATATAATAAAAAACTAAAAGATATTTAATTTTAATAGTTATATATTTTATTTTATTTGATATATTTTATTTTATAATTAAATATATATGTATAAAAGAAAAATATTAAAATGTATTATATAATAAATAAATTGTTATTTTTTATAAAAATATTAAAAAACGTAATGTAAAATTATATTTATTAAATTTTTATTATATTATATATATTAAAGAAAAATCGAAATTTATTTTTAAAAATATTATATATTTTATTTATATAATATTTTTATTATTTTAACTTTGTTTAAAATAATTTATAAAAAATTAAAAAAGATATTTTATTAAAGATTTATAAAAGTTTTTCGATAAATAATCGCAAGTTTTTAATTTGCTTTATAAATTTTTATATAATATAAAAAGATAAAAAAAAAGTAAATAATAAAAATTAAAAATAAAACGAAACACGAGATAATTATTTTTAATATATTTATAAAAAATATATTTAAACTTATGTAAATTAAATTAATAATTATTTTATTTTATACTCGTTAATAAAATATATTTAATTAAAATGTAATGTAATTATATTAAAAACTTTTTAACGAATAATTATAAGTTTTTAATTTGTTTTATAAATTTTTATATAGTATAAAAGAATAAAAAAGGTAATGGTTAATAAAGGTTAAAAGTAAAAAAAAGCGCGGGATGATTATTCGTAATATCTTTTTAAAAGATACGTTTAAATTTACGTAAGTCGAAACGGTGGTTATTTTATACGCTTTAATAAAATATATTTAATTAAAACGTATTATAATTGCGATCGGTAAAAAAAATGTGTTTAATTAAAAAGCGAAAAGTTAAAAGATATAATTAATAAAATATAAAAACGGTACGAAATAAGTTTAAAATAAATAAATTACGTGTTTAATTAATTATTACGTGATTTAAAAGTTTATTACGTGGTAAAAAATAAGTTACGGCGTAAAGAAAAACGCACGTAATAAAAAGTAAATTATGTAAAAAAAAGTAAATTACGTGGTAAAAAAAAACGCACGTAATAAAAAGTAAATTATGTAAAAAAAGTAAATTACGTGGTAAAAAAATATTCACGTGGTAAAAGGTAAATTATATAATAAAAAAAAGTTATTTAACTTAATTTTTTATTAATGATTTATTTTTTATTAATTATTAAGTAATTATTTACGTAATATTAAATATTAATTACGTAATTAAATTTGTATTTTTTAAAGTTTAAACGTAATAAATTTTCGAAAAAATAAAAATTTTAAAATCATTTTATTTTTTTAATTAAATAAAAACAAATACATAAACATTATTATATTAAACTTTTAACTTTTAATTAATAATTATACAATTATTTTATTTTTTAATTTATATTAATTTTATTTTATTAACTTTTATTATTCGTTTATTAATTAATTAAATTTATATTTATAAATTGAAATATAATATATTTATTAATGATTTAAAGTTTCTTTTAAAAATTAAATTATTAAAGTGATAAATTATATTTTATAAAAGTTATTTACATTTTATTTATTATATTATTAATATTTATTATCTTTTTATATTAAAAAACTTTTTAACGAATAATTATAACTTTTTAATTTGTTTTATAAAATTTTTATATAATATAAAAGTATAAAAAAAGTGGTGGTTAATAAAGATTAAAAGTAAAATAAAACGCGAAATAATTATTTATAATATTTTTTTTTAAAATACTTTTAAATTTATATAAGTTAAAACGATAGTGATTTTATACGCGTTAATAAAATATATTTAATAAAACGTAATATAATTGTTTTTTAATTGTAAAAATTAAAAAATGCTTTTAATTAAAAAGTGATAAATTAAAAAATGTAATTAATAAAACGCAAAATTAATACGAAATAAGTTTAAAATAAATAAATTATTTAATAAATTAATTAATTATATCACGAAAAAGTTAATTACGTAATAAAAAAAACATTACGTGATAAATAAATTTATTACGTATAAAAAGTTAATTACGTGGTAAATAATTAAAAACATTTTTACGTTAAAATGTATAATAACTTTAAATTTACGGTTAAATATTTAATTAATAATACTTTATATTAATTCCGTAAACTTTGTTTATTTTAATTAATTACGTTTTTAAATCTTCGTTTTTTTAATTAAATGTATTTTTTAATTTTTTATATTTATAAATCGTTTTTATTAAATACATTTTTTCAACTTTATATATTTAAATTGTTTTTATTAAATACATTTTATTAACTTTCCACTTTTTTCCACTTTTTTCATTTTAACGTTCCCGGGTAACTCCCGTAAAACTTAAAAACTTTTCGAAAAATTACATTTATAAAATATTATATAATAACTTAAACCTTTTACCTTACCCCCCCTCCCCCCCACCCCCCTTTTTTTAAACTATTATTTTTATACCTTTATTTATTATTTATTTATTTACTTATTTATTTATTTATTTTTATTTATTTTCATAATTTTTTATATTTTATATTTTTTATTATTTTTTTAAAAACTTTTTTAAAATTTTCTTTCTTGATTTTTTTTTTTTTTCGCGGTACAACTTATTTTATACTTGGTTTATAACCGTGGTTATAACTATAGCGTTTTTTTAACGTTAATGTAATTATAATTATAATTATAACCGTACGTATAATTAAAGTTATTGCCGTTTTTATTTATATAGCTTTTTATAACTATCGTTTTAATCGTAATTAACCCGTAATTATACTTATAACCGTGGTTAATTAAATTACGTTAAACTTTATTACGTTAACACGTTTATATAAATACTTTTAATTTAAATTCTTTTAAATACCCCACTTTCTTTAAAATGTACTTAATTAACGTTTGGTAAAAACGATAAAAGCATTTTTTATTATAATAATTTTTTTCGTTTAAAAAAAAATGTAAGCTTTTTTTTTTAAAGTAAAAAAAAAGTTTAATATAATAAACTTTTTTTAAATTTAAAACATTAAAAAGTCACGTGGTATCCATTAAATCTCATTAATTTATTAATTATTTAAAGGGTTTTACGTAATTAATCTTTATTAATTAAAAATATTTAAACGTAATAACTTTTTAAAAAAATATTTTAAAATTAAATTTAATTATATTAATATTAATATTTTATTATATTTAATTTTAATTTAATTAAAATAAAATAAAAACTTCTTTTACATAAATGTTATTTTTTATTAATTAAAAAATTTAATATTAATAAATATTAAATTAAGCAAAATTCTTTTTAAAAAAATATTAAATAAATTTAAACGAATAACTTTAAATATATAAAAAATATTTTTACTTTATTTTTTTATAATATTAAAATTTTTTAAAACGAGAACTTTACGTAATAATTAAATATTAATTCGTTTTTATTTTAATTTTACTTTTAATATTAACTTAATATATTTATATCATTTATTAAAATCATTATAAAATACGTTATTAAAATTTTATAATTATATTTAATTAAAATATATTAATATTAATATATATTTTAAATTTTTTAATTATAATTTATAATTTGTATTAATATTTTATAAACGTATTAACTTAAAATTAAATAATAAAAATATTCTTTTATTATTTTTATTATTTTAATTAAAATTTTTTTTAATTATAAAAAGATTAAAATTAAAGAAATAAAAGAATAAAAAGATATTAAAATAAAGTTATTGTTAAAGATATCATTTTTGATTTTTATTGTTATATTTTGTTTTTTTTTTACTATTATATATGTTAAAAATTAATGTTTTATATGTGGAAAATAATTACGTATTACCACGTGATTATCTTTACGTAATTATATTTTAATATTAGTAAATTTTCTTTTTTTCCTTTTTTTTTAATATAATGTAATTGATTATAAATTTAATTTTTTAACGTAATATTTTTGTTTTTTACAATATTATAATATTTTTAAATTTAACTTATTTTTAATAATATTTTAATTATAGTATTAAAGTTAAATCGGTTAAAAACAAAATTATTATTTAATTTTAATTTTATAATAAAACTTTTTAACAATATTAATTTTTTTGTTATAATTGGTAATATTTTGTAATGATTTTATAAGTTGTGTAATAAGTTGTAAAATTGGTTGTATTTTTTGTAAAGCTTTTCGTAAGGTTTTTTGTAAGGCTTTTCGTGAGGTCGGCTCCGGTGTTTGTAACGGCTTTAATATTATTAACTATTTCGTATTTATTTCATTTTTTACTGTTGCTTTATTTTTTATTGCTGTTTTATCTTTTGCTGTTACTTTATCTTTTGCTATTACTTTATCTTTTGCTGTTACTTTATCTTTTGCTGTTACTTTATCTTATATTGTTTATGTTTATAATAATATTATTTTTAAACGGGTAAATGTTATTTACAATATTTATAATATTGCCTCGATAATTTTATTAATTTTTTAAACGTGATATAAGTTAATTATTAAAATAAAATGGTCGGGGTGACGTATAACGAAACGGGTGTTTTTTTTAAATGGGAATTTTAAAAAGTTTTTAACGTTAATTATTATTTTTAATCTTTTTAAAACAATGTTATTATCATTAAAATATACTTTATAATATAAGAAATAATCCGTTATTAATATTTAAAGTAAACGGTTTACCTTTTAAAAGTCTTTTATTTATTATCTTTTAAATTTTATTTTAAAATTATATTATAAGTCGTTATCGTATTTATTATTATATAATATAAAGCTTTTTATATAATACGTATTAATTTATTCCGTTATAATTTTATTTAAATAAATAAAGTTAAATTTAATACTTAAAAAATTATCGTTAATATATTTTTCTTATATTAAAAAGGTTATGTTATAAAAAGCTTTATTGTTTAACGCATTATTTACGTACGTTATTTTTATTTTTATTTTTGTTTTTATTAACGTATTTTAAAATTCGGTTTTAAATCGTTAATAAAAACGTGAAATTAAAATAATAACGTTGTGAAAACTTTATTATATATTAAGTTTAATCTTTTTAATTTATAATTTTAAATATTATTAATTAATGTAAAAAGATTAAAATTAAAGAAATAAAAAAAATAAAAAAATATTAAAATAAAGTTATTATTAAAGATGTCGTTTTTGATTTTTATTATTATATTTTATTCTTGTTTTTTTATTATGTATATTAAAAATTGGTATTTTATGTGTGGAGAATAGTCACGTGTTACTACGTGATTATCCTTACGTAATTACATTTTAACATTAATTTTAACCTTTTAATAATTATTATAAAATTAATTACTTTTATAATTTAAAATAATTATTTTTTATTAATATTATATTATAAATTATATAATAATTTAATGAAATAATATATTAAATGTAAAATAATAAAATAAAATTTTTTATAAATTTTATTTTAAATCTTTAAAATATTAAAGTATAAATATTAATATAATTAATCTTTTATAATTTATAATATATTTAAAAAGATTAATCGAAAACATATTAATTTAATATATAAATTTAATTAAATTTTTTAATAATTATTAAAATTTATAAAAGATTATTATTTTAAACTTTAAATAAAAAATATTTTTTAAATTAAAGATTTAATTCGAAATTAAATATTCAAAACTTATTCGTTATTTATAATATTAAAATAATCATTTATTTTATTACTTTTTTAAATAATAAAAAATATTATATTATTATAATCTTTAAATAAAAAAATTAATTTTAATTATTTATAAATTTATAAAAATTACGATAAAAGATTTAATTTTTTATAATTAATATATAAATATAATAATAGTTTATTTAAAATAATATAATATAAAAGCTTTTTAATAATAACTTTATATAAATATAAATAAAAATTACGTATATTATAAAATAAAATAAATTATAAATTTTATTTAAATATTTATAAATAAAAAGTTAAATAATTAAATTATATTATATAAATTAAAATTAAAATAATAAAAAATGAATTAATAATATGTATAATTTTACCGTAAATTAAATTATAAATTTATTATTTATAAAAAGTTTTCGATTAATAATCGTAAGTTTTTAATTTATTTTATAAATTTTTATACGGTATAAAAACATAAAAAAAATAATCGTTAATAAAGTTTAAAAATAAAACGAAATACGGGATAATTATTTATAACATTTTTTAAAAATTACATTTAAATTTACGTAAATTAAAACGGTAATTTCTTTATACGCGTTAATAAAAATATTTTAATAAAAACGTAACGTAATTATATCGTAATTATAATTAAAAAAAATATAATTATTAAAATATAAAAAAAATGTAAAATATAATTAAAATAAATAAATTATGTAATAAATTAATTAATTACGTAAAACAAAAATTTTACGTGGTAAAAAATAAATTATATAATATAAAATAAATTACGAGGTAAAAAACAAGTTATATAATAAAATAAAATTTATTTAATAAAAATATTTTTTATTAATTAATAAATAATTACTTACGTAATATTAAATCTTTTTTACATAATTAAATTTTATATTTTTTAAAGTTTAAACGTAATAATTTTTTAAAAATTTAAATTAAATTAAAAGATTTTCAACGAATAATTATAAGTTTTTTATTTATTTTACAAAGTTTTATATAACATAAAGGCATAAAAGGAAAAGTGGTTAATAAAGGTTAAAAGTAAAAAAAAACGCGAGATAATTATTCGTATTATTTTTTCGAAAAACACGTTTAAATTTACGTAAATTAAAATTATAATTAATTTATACGCGTTAACAAAATATATTTAATTAAAACGTATCGTAATTACGATTAAAAAAATTTTACGTTTAATTAAAAAACGAAAATTTAAAAAATATAATTAATAAAATATAAAACGATATAAATTAAATTAAAATAAATAAATTATGTAATTAATTAATTAATTACGTGATTTAAAAATTTATTACGTAATAATAAATAAATTACGGCGTAAAAAAAAATTACGTAATAAAAAGTAAATCACTTTATAAAAAAAGTTATATAATAAAAAAAATTACGTGATAAAAAAAAGTCATTTAATAATATAATCTTTTATAAATAATTTATTTTTTATTAATTATTTACGTAATATTAAATATTTATTACGTAATTAAATTAAATTTTTTTTAAAGTTTAAACGTAATAAATTTTAAAAAAAATAAATTTATTATTTATATAAAATATTTTTTTATATTTAAAATAATTTAATATTTTATATTTTATAATAAATATTAAATTTATTAATAAATATAAAAAAATATATAAATTATTTATTTTAAAATTATTAATATATTAATTTAATAATGTTATAAATTTATTTTTATTATTAAAATATTATAATATTATTTAATTAAAAGATTTTCGAAGAATAATTATAAGTTTTTAATTTGTTTTATAAATTTTTATATAATATAAAAGTATAAAAAAAGTAATGTTTAATAAGGGTTAAAGGTAAAAAAAGCGCGGAATAATTATTTATATTATTTTTTTAAAAAATATGTTTAAATTTATATAAATTAAAACAAAGGTTATTTTATACGTGTTAATAAATTACATTTAATTAAAACGTAATATAATTATATTATAATTATTAATGGTTAAATGACTCATAAACGTATTATGACGTTGTACGTCTTTAGTTAAGAAGAGGACGTACTTTTGTACCATACGTTATATAAAAAACGAGTTCCTTTCGTTTTTTTACAATAAATAATTCCCTTTTTAAACATTAATATTACACCAGTTTTATTGCACTTGATTTACTTGTTACTTGATTTACTGTTATTTCTTACGTACGTACTTACCAACAATTATAATTAATAAAAAAAATACGTTTAATTAAAAAATAATAAATTAAAAAATATAATTAATAAAATAAAAAATAAATATAAAGTATAATTAAAGTAAATAAATTATGTAATATATTAATTAATTACGTGGCGTAAAAACTAATTACGTAATAAAAAGTTAATTATATAATATAAAATTAATTATATATTAAATAATTTATAATATATATAATTTATATTATTAAATTTATTATTATTAATATAATATTAAAATAAAATTAAAATTAAAAAAAAAATTAAAATATATATATATATATAAATATAAATAAAAATAAATTATTTATATAAATTTTTATATATTTAATTTAAATTTATAAAATATATTTTAATAAAATTTTTATTATTAAATTAATATTAATTTTTTTCTAATATTAAATTTGTTTTTTTATGTTTTAAATATATTTAAAACATTTTATTTTAATAATTTCGTTAAAATTCTTATTTAAATTATAATAAAATAACGTTAACTTTTTTTTAAATTTTAATTATTATAATTTTCGAAAAAGATTTAATTTATTTAACGTTGTATAATTTTTTTAAAATTTTAAATAAAATTATTTTAAAATATTAAATTTAATAAAATATTATTAATTTTTAATATTTTTATAAATTAAAGAAATTTCTTTTTAAAATATAAAATTAAAATATATATGTAAATTTATTTTTTAATTAAAAATATAATATATTTATTAAAATTTTAAAATATAATGTTTTTAATATTATAAAATTAAAAAAGAAAAAACTTTTTTATTAATAAAAAAGTTATAAAAGATTTAATTGTAATTTTTTTCTATTAATAATTATTATTTTAACTTTTTTTTAATTATATAAAATAATTCAATATTAAATTTATAAATTAACGTAAATATATAAAAGTCTTTTAATAAATAATTATAAGTTTTTAATTTGTTTTATAAATTTTTATATTATATAAAAGTATATAATGTTTAAAAACGTAAAAAAAATAATCGTTAAATAAAAATAAAAATAAATAAAAACGTGACATAATTATTAATATTATTTTTTCGAAACATATATTTAAACTTACGTAAGTTAAAACGGTGATTATTTTATACGCTTTAATAAAATGTATTTAATTAAAACGCTTTATAATTACGATTAATAAAAAAAGTTATATTTAATTAAAAAGCGAAAAGTTAAAAAATATAATTAATAAAATATAAAAATAATATAAAATAAATTTAATGTAAATAAATTATATATAAAAACTTAATTACGTGATAAAAAAATTAATTATATAATAAAAAGTTAATTACGTGGTAAATAATTATATTAATAAATACGTACGTAATAAATAAAAGTAAAAGCAAGTAACAAGTAAATTAAATGCGATAAAACTAATATATTATTAATGTTTAAAAAAAAAACTATTTATTTAAAAAAAAAAGCGAGGAAAATTTATTTTTTATATAATACAAGTTATATAAATACGTCCTCCTTTTAATTAAAAACGTACCACGTTATAATACGTTTATAAATCATTTTACCATTATTTATTTTTATTTATTTTTACAATTAATTAATTGTAAACTTATTATTCTTTTTACGTTTTATTTATTTTTTTAATTATAAGTTAATTTAATTATTTTCTATTAAACTTTTTATTATTTTATTTAAAGTTGTTTTTATTATAACATTTACGAGGTTATAAATGTTGTATATTTTATAAATATTATTTATTTTCCAATTTTTACACACTTGTTTTAACGCCATTAAATTAATTATTAAACTTTTTTTATTAATATTGTTTATTTATATTAAACATTAATATAAAAAGAAAAAGTTAATATATAAAATTAAAAGGTTTTAAACAAAAAAAAAACGTTTAAAAATGGTATTAATTATGTAATAAATAACATAATTAACGTTAAAACCTTAAATTATTTTATAAATTTTATTAACGAGTATATTATAAGTTATTTGCTTATAATTAATAAATAATATTTTTTATAATGTAAATTTTGTTATTTTAATTGGTGGTTTTTTTATTATTTAAAATAATAATATATTTAATTTATAAATTTACGTTTTTATTATTTATAAATAATTTATTAATAAAGATATATAAGCGTAAATTTTATAAGTTTAATTTAATATATTTTAATTTTTATATTTAATTATTTAATTATTATTTAATTTTAATATTAAAGGTTTTTACTTTTTTAAGTTTAAATTTAATATCTTAAATTATTATTAAATGATTAAAAATAGTTTTAAATTAATAAATAGCTGCGATATATACTTTTTAAGCTTTTTATTGTATAAAATTTCTTAATTATATCCGGGAATTAATTATTTAAAAATTTAACCTTTTTAAAATTTTTTTTTTCAAATTATAATAATCTTATAATCTTTACTATAAACGGTAATTTATAAGTTATTAAAATCTTTAATTTCTTTATTTAATATTTTTTAAAAATATATTTTAATTTTTATTTTAATTAATGTTTTATTTTTAATAATTAAGAATTTTATAATAATAATATTAAATATAATATCCGTTTAAAAGTTAATTAATTTAAAAGATTTTAAATTTATAATTAATAAGTAAAAGTTGAAAATTAATAATTTTATATATAATTTTAATTAATAATGATATAAATAAGTTTTAAATTAATATATATTTAATTTTACAAAATTATATAATAATATAATAATATATAATAATATTTTTTTAAAATATTTATTTTTTAATTTTATTAATAAACCTATATAAACCTTTTTTTATATTAATATTTTTAATTAAATATAAATTATAATAATATCTTTAATTATAACCTTTATTTTTTAATATTAAAATATAAAAGTTAAAGTTAAAATAAAACGTTAATTAATCTTTTAAATGATAAATATATATATTATAATAAATTCCTTATTAAAATTATTATATCTTTAAATTATTAGTCATAATTTTTTATATCATATAAAGATATTTTTGATTTTGATTTCTTAAATTATTCGTGATTTAAATATTATTATATTTTAAAATATTATTATATTATATATTTTAAATAATACAATGCCTTTTTTAAATAAAGCGTTTAACTTTTTTATATTAAATGTTTTATAAGGTTTATTTAACGTAATTATCTTTTTATTAATTTATAATTTAAATATTAAATTAAAATTATTTTACTTTTTTAAAATAAAATATAATATAATAATATATAAGAAATTGTTAACATATATAAAGTTTTTTTTCGAAATAATGTTATAATTTTTTAAATTAATTATAAATTTAAATAATTTAATTATAATTTGTTTACGTTATATACGGTTTTTTTTTTAAATTAATATATGATTTTATATACATATTTTTAAATCAAAATATATTATTAAAAAATATTAAAAGTAATGGTTATATCTTTATTAATAATTACAATAACTTTGTAAAAGCTTTTCCATTTTCTTTTTTTTAATAAATTAAAATCTTACTTTTTATTAAAAATATTATAAATAACGTTTTTTAAATGTTAAAACCGTTTTTTATATTTAAGATATCTTTGATAAAACGGTATATCTTAATGTTTTTAACTTTTATTATTACCTTTTAAATTATTTATACCTTTTAAATTTACATAAAAAATAGTAATAAATTTATATTAATTTTTAAATGAATACCAGAAATTAAAAAAATAAGTATAAAATTATTTAAATTAATTGTATTATTAATTACTTTAATTATCATTTAAAATCGAAATATTTTTAAATTAAAGCTTTAAAATTTATCGATTATGATTTTATAAACTTTATACATAAAATTATAATATTTTTTAATTTTATTAATAAATTAATAAACTTTTACAAAAATTTAATAATAAATAACGCTTATAATATAAGCTTTATTTTTAAATTTTATATTATTAAAATTAATATTAACATTATAAATAATAATATTAAAAAATTTAAAATAAATATTAATTTAATATTATTTAAAAGTTTCTTATATTTCTTTAACCGAAATAGTTTTTATAAATTATATCGTTTAAAAATTAATAATTATATTAATTATATATAATATCAATTACTTATTAAAATATATAATATTAATAATTACTTTATAATTAAAGTTTATATTTAAATTTTTAAGTTAAATTTAAACCTTTAAGAATCTTTATCTTTAATTTAATAATAATAACAATATTTATTTATCTTTTTAATATTATTAATATTTACATTATAAACAACTTTATTTAATAAATTATATAATTTACTTACGAATAAATAATAAAAATAAAAATATATACGTTATAATTTAATCTTTATAAAATAAATTATACCGTTAAAATAAAATTATAAATATTTTTATTTATACATAACCGTTATAATTACTTTACTTTTTCCAATTAATTAATTAATTTAAATGAGATATTAACTATAATTATTTCCAAAAATTTAATTAAAAATTTATTATTAAATTTAATATTTATTTTATTTATTTAATTATCATTTATTTTTAATTTGCGTTTAAAAAAACCTTATATAAAGATTTAATATTATTTTTTTCTTATAATAAATATTTATATTACGCTTATATTAAAAATAATTCTTTAAAAGATATTTTTAATATATTAATTTAAAATAAAAGAAGTATTACTTTTAAATTCCTTAATAAAGAAATAATAAAAAGTAATTTAATATTAATATATTTAATTTATTAAATAAATAACGGTTAAAAATTATTTTCTTTTCTTTTCTTTTATTTCGAAAGTTTAAATATTATTTTTATTATTATTACATTTTAAACTTTTTTCTTTAATATTTTTATAATTAATTAAAAATATAGTATATTTCTTTTTATTTTTTATTTTTTATTTTTGTATTAATCTTTAACTTCTTTTTTATTTTTTTCGAAGTATTTAATAAATTAATAATTTTCTTTTTTACATACTTAACAACGTTTCTTTTAATTTTACAATACTTTTTTAAATTAATATCTTCCATTTTTATTAATACAATAATATTTTTATTTTATATAATATTAATTAGCATCTTTATTTTTTTTAATTATATATTAACATATATCTTTTAAATTTTTATAAATATTAATTAAAGTATAAAGTTTACTTATTAAATCTTTAAATTAATATAATAAAATAAATAAAACGTATTATAATTATAAAACAATATAATATATTTAATAAATAACCGTAATAAACTATTATTTCCCTTTAAAATTTCGTTTAAAAATATATTAATATAATAATAATTTATCAAATATAATTTATAATATTTTTAAATTTAACTTCCTTTTATTCCTTTTTTTAACTTTAATATTATAGAAAATAATAAATATCCAATTTTAATAATATTATATTTTATTTTATTTTATATTAAAATATTATTTTATAATTAAATATATATCCGTAAAATACTAATGTTAAAATATATTATATAAAAAATATATTATTATCTTTTTTGCAAAAATTATAAAAAATATAACATAAAATTGTATTTATTAAATTCCCGTTATATAACATACATTTAAAAAAAATCGAAATTTATTCTCGAAAATATTATAAACTTTATTTATATAATTATTTTTATTATTTTTTTTTTTAAAATAACTTATAATAATTAAGAAATATATTTTATTAAAAATTTATATTAAAAAAATATTATAATATATTTATATTTATTAATTATTAATAAATATCGAAACTTATCCCGTTAAATTATTTACGGATATAAATAATAGAATTATTTAACAGCAAAAATAATAACCTTTTAAGCGTTAAAATTTTTTTTAAGCTGTAAAAAATTACTATTATTATATATAAACCATCAAATAACAATTTAAATAATTTAAATACATTTCTCGATACTATTATAAAAACTTACCTTTATATAAAATTAATATCATATATAAGGTTATAATTTAAATTATACCATTATTATTTTATATATATTAAGATATTATACAAGGCGTTAATTTATGGGAATAAATTAAGAAAAAACGCGGTAATTCTTAATAAAACCAGGAAAAAGAAAATATTATTTATTAACTAAATATTATTTTAATATAAATAACTTAATATCTTTTAAAATAATTAATTAAAATATATCGGGATAAGAAAAAGGTTATATAATAAAGATAATAATTAAAAAAAAGGGTAAATAATGAATCTCAATTATTAAATTATAAGTAAAATATTAAAAATCAATAAAAAATTATTAAAGGTAAGAAATAAAAATAATATTACGTATAAAATAAATAATATATATTAAAAACAGGAAAAATTTAATTTAATAAGAATTATATTAAAAGATAAAGTTTATTTTATACGTATAGTTTTTTAAATTAACGTTTATCGGTTAAAAATTACCAATTATTATTATAATATAATATATATATACGTTTATACATTAAGATAAACTAATCTTCTTTTAATATTATATATAAATATTTTCCATATTAATATATTTATTTATTTTATTTAATTATATTTAATTTATAAAATTTTAAATTAATAATTTACATAATATTATAAAATTAATAAATATTTTTATATAATTAATATTATACCTTTTATATAAACGCCTTTTTATTATTAATATATTTTATAATTTTAAATATTATTTATTTTAATATAATTATAAAATTATTTATTATAAATCTTTTAAATCGTTTTTAATATTTATTTATTATTTTTTTTAAATATATAAATATTTAAAAATTTTTTTATTAATACTTTTAAAATCAAATAATACAAATAATATTTAAATTACCTTTATTTAAATATAATTATTTTAAATTAATTAACTTTACTTTATTATTATATAATTAAATTATTATATAAAATAACTTTAATTAAAGATTAATTTTAAAAATTTAAATAATTTATTTTATTTTTTATTTTATTATATTATTATTTATAATATAAACTTAAATTTAAAACTTTTTACTTATAAATTTTAAAATATTATTAAAAATATAAATAATATAAAAGATAAAAATATAAAATAAAATGTTTAAATTAAAATATTATAAAAAAAATTGTAAAGATTAAATATAATTAAAGAATTATTATTTATTATAAATAATAAAATATTTTTATAAAAGAAAATCGTTATTATTAAGTATATTATTACGATAAATTTTTAAATTATTATAATAATAACTTTTAACTTTTATTAATTTATATTATTAAATATTTAATAATATTAAATTAATAGTAAATATATACGTAATAAATAAAATAAAAAAATAAGTAATAAATAAATTAAATATAATAAAATTAATATATTATTAATATTTAAAAAA
>CADCSW010000049.1:0-11472 GCA_902805455.1 Daldinia concentrica | reverse complement strand
TACGTGATTATCTTACGTAATTACATTTTAACATTAATTTAACTTTTTATAACAACATGTATTAGATTACTTATAATTTAAAAATAATTATTTTTATTGATTATATATAAAATTGATATAATAATTTAATGAAATAATATATTAAATGTAAAATAATAAGAATTTATGCAATTTTGTTTAAAACTTAAAATATAAAGTATAATATATTATAATAATCTTTTTTAATTTATACATACTTTTAAAAAGATTTAATCGAAACATATAATTTAATATATAAATTTAATTAAATTTTAATAATTATTAAAATTTATAAAAGATTATTATTTTAAACTTTAAATAAAAATATTTTTTAAATTTAGATGAATTCTGAAATTAAAGATCCAAACTTATTCGTTATTTATAATATAAAATAATTCATTTATTTTATTACTTTTTTTAAATAATAAAGTATTATTATATTATTATAATCTTAAATAAAAACATTTTAATTATTTATAAATTTATAAAAATTACGATAAAAGATTTAATTTTATAATTATTATATAAATATAATAATAGTTTATTTAAAATAATATAATATAAAAGCTTTTAATAATAACTTTATATAAATATAAATAAAATTACGTATAATATAAAATAAAATAAATTATAAATTCTTTAGAAAAAGTAAAAGATTAGAATAAAATAAAATAATAAATTATAATATATAAATTAAAAATTAAAATAATAAAAAAAAATGAATTCATTAATATAAAATAATTTTACCGTAAATTAAATTATAAATTTATTATTTATAAAGTCTTCGATTAATAATCGTAAGTTTTAATTTATTTTATAAATTTTATACGGTTAAAACATAAAAATAATCGTTAATAAAGTTTAAAAATAAAAACGAAATACGATAATTATTTATAATATTTTTGAAAAATTACATTTAAATTTACGTAAATTAAAACGGTAATTTCTTTTTAATACGCGTTAATAAAATATTTTAATAAAACGTAACGTAATTTATATCGTAATTATAATTTAAAAAAATATAATATTTTAAATATAAAAAATAAATAAATTAAAATAAATAAATTATGTAATAAATTAATTAATTACGTAAACAAAATTTTACGTGGTAAAAAAATAAATTATATAATATAAAATAACATGAGGTAAAAAACAAGTTATATAATAAAATAAAATTTATTTAATAAAAATATTTTTTTTATTAATTAATAAATAATTACTACGTAATATTAAATCTTTTACATAATTAAATTTTATATTTTTAAAGTTTAAACGTAATAAATTTTAAAATTTAAATTAAATTTTAAAGATTTTCAACGAATAATTATAAGTTTTTATTTATTTTACAAAGTTTTATATAACATAAAGGCATAAAAGGAAAAGTGGTTAATAAAGGTTAAAAAGTAAAAAAAACGCGAGAGATAATTATTCGTAATATTTTTTTTCTTTAAAACACGTTTAAATTTACGTAAATTAAAACATAATAATTTTATACGCTAACAAAATATATTTAATTAAACAATCGTAATTATTAGATTAAAAAATTTTACGTTTAATTAAAAAAACGAAAATTTAAAAAATATAATTAATAAAATATAAAAACGATATAAATTAAATTAAAATAAATAAATATGTAATTAATAATTAATTACGTGATTTTTAAAAATTTATTACGTAATAATAAATAAATTACGGCGTAAAAAAAAAATTACGTAATAAAAAGTAAATCACTTTTATAAAAAGTTATAATAAAAAAAAAATTACGTGATAAAAAAAGTCATTTAATAATATTTTATATTTAAAAAGTTTAATTTTATTAACTATATTACTTATAACGTATTAATTGTTTATAATTAAAGGAAAATAAAAGCTATTTTTTAATTTATATTATTTAATAATATTAAATATTATTTTATTATTAAAGGTATTTTTTATTTAAAATAATTAATATTTTTTTTTATTAATTAAGTAAATTATAATTTTAATATATTAATAAAACCAAATTTTTTTTAATTAATTTATATATTAATTTAATAATGTTATAAATTTATTTTATTATTAAAATATTATAATATAATTAATTTAAAAGATTTTCGAAGAATAATTATAAGTTTTTAATTTGTTTTATAACTTTTATATAATATAAAAGTATAAAAAAGTATATTAATTAAGGTTAAAGGTAAAAAAGCTTGAATAATTATTTATATTATTTTAAAATATGTTTAAATTTATATAAATTAAAAAACAAAGGTTATTTTTATACGGTTAATAAATTATATTTAATTAAACGTAATATAATTTATATTTATAATTATTAATGGTTAAATGACTCATAAACGTATTATGACGTTGTACGTCTTTAGTTAAGAAGAGGACGTACTTTGTACTATATACGTTATATAAAAAACGAGTTCCTTTCGTTTTTTACAATAAATAATACCCCTTTAAACATTAATATTACACCAGTTTTATTGCACTTGATTTATTTGTTACTTGATTTACTGTTATTTCACGTACGTACTTACCAACAATTATAATTAATAAAAAAATACGTTTAATTAAAAATAATAAATTAAAAAATATAATTAATAAAATAAAAATAAATATAAAGTATAATTAAAGTAAAATTATGTAATATATTAATTAATTACGTGGCGTAAAAAACTAATTACGTAATAAAAAGTTAATTATATAATATAAAACATTTATATTAAATAATTTATATATATATATAATTTATATTATTAAATTTATTATTATTAATATAATATTAAAATAAAAAATTAAATTAAAAAAATATATATATATATTATAAATATAAATAAATAATTATATAAATTTTATATATTTAATTTAAATTTATAAAATATATTTTAATAAAATTTTTATTATTAAATTAATATTAATTTTTTCAATATTAAATTTGTTTTTTTATGTTTTAAATATATTTAAACATTTTATTTTAATAATATTTGTTAAAATTTTATTTAAATTATAATAAATAACTTAACTTTTTTAAATTTTAATTATTATAATTTTCGAAAAAGATTTAATTTATTTAACGTTGTATAATTTTTAAAATTAAATAAAATTATTTAAAATATTAAATTTAATAAAATATTATTAATTTTAATATTTTTATAAATTAGAAAATTTTAAAATATAAAATTAAAATATATATGTAAATTTATTTTAATTAAAATATAATATATTTATTAAAATTTTAAATATAATGTTTTTAATATTATAAAATTTAAAAGAAAAACTTTTTATTAATAAAAAAGTTAAAAGATTTAATTGTAATTTTTTCATTAATAATTATTATTTTAACTTTTTAATTATATAAAATAATTCAATATTAAATTTATAAATTAACGTAAATATATAAAAGTCTTTATAAATAATTATAATTTTAATTTGTTTTATAAATTTTTATTTATAAAAGTATATAATGTTTAAAAACGTAAATAATCGTTAAATTAAAATAAAATAAATAAAAACGTGATATAATTATTAATATTATTTTTCTGAAACATATATTTAAACTTACGTAAGTTAAAACGGTGATTATTTTATATTTAATAAATGTATTTAATTAAAACGCTTTATAATTACGATTAATAAAAAAAAGTTATATTTAATTAAAAAGCGAAAAGTTAAAAAAATATAATTAAAAATATAAAATAATATAAATAAATTTAATGTAAATAAATTATATTATAAAAACTTAATTTGATAAAAAATTAATTATATATAAAAAGTTAATTACGTGGTAAATAATTATATTAATAAATACTACGTAATGTAAAATAAAAGTAAAAAGTAATAAGTAAATTAAATGCGATAAACTAATATATTATTATTAATATTAAAAAAAAAACTATTTATTTTAAAAAAAGAGGAGGAAAATTTATTTTTTATATAATAAGTTATATAAATATGTCCTCCTTTTTAATTAAAAACGTACCACGTTATAATACGTTTATAAATCATTTTACCATTATTTATTTTTATTTATTTTTACAATTAATTAATTGTAAACTTATTATTCTTTTTTTACGTTTTATTTATTTTTTTAATTATAAGTTAATTTAATTTATTTTCTATTAAACTTTTTATTATTTTATTTAAAGTTGTTTTTATTATAACATTTACGAGGTTATAAATGTTGTATATTTTATAAATATTATTTATTTTAATTTTTACACACTTATTTTTTTAACGCTATTAAATTAATTATTAAACTTTATTATTATATTGTTTATTTATATTAAATATTAATATAAAAGAAAAGTTAATATATAAAATTAAAAGGTTTTAAACAAAAAAAACGTTTAAAATGGTATTAATTATGTAATAAATAACATAATTAATGTTAAAACCTTAAATTATTTTATAAATTTTATTAACGAGTATATTATGTTATTTGTTTATAATTAAAAATAATATTTTTTATAATGTAAATTTTGTTATTTTAATTGTGGTTTTTTATTATTTAAAATAATAATATATTTAATTTATAAATTTATTTTTTTATTATTTATAAATAATTTATTAATAAAGATATATGCGTAAATTTTATAAGTTTAATTTAATATATTTTAATTTTATATTTAATTATTTAATTATTATTTAATTTAATATTAAAGGTTTTACTTTTTTTAAGTTTAAATTTAATATCTTAAAATTATTATTAAAATGATTAAAAATAGTTTAAATTAATAATATAGTTGCGATATATACTTTTAAGCTTTTATTTATATAAATTTTAATTATATCCGAATTAATTATTTAAAATTTAACCTTTTAAAATTTTTTTTTCAAATATAATAATCTTATAATCTTTACTATAAACGGTAATTTATAAGTTATTAAAATCTTTAATTTCTTTATTTAATATTTTAAAATATATTTAATTTTTATTTTAATTAATGTTTTATTTTTAATAATTAAAATTTTATAATAATAATATTAAATATAATATCCGTTTAAAAGTTAATTAATTTAAAAGATTTTAAATTTATAATTAATAAGTAAAAAGTTGAAAATTAATAATTTTATATATATTTTAATTAATAATGATATAAATAAGTTTTAAATTAATATATATTTAATTTTACAAAATTATATAATAATATAATAATATATAATAATATTTTTTAAAATATTTATTTTTTTAATTTTATTAATAAACCTATATAAACCTTTTTTATATTAATATTTTTAATTAAATATAAATTATAATAATATTTAATTATAACCTTTATTTTTTAATATTAAAATATAAAAGTTAAAGTTAAAAAAATAAAACGTTAATTAATCTTTTAAATGATAAATATATATATTATAATAAATTCTTTTTATTAAAATTATTATATCTTTAAATTATTAATCATATAATTTTTTACAATAAAGATATTTTTGATTTTACTTAAATTATTCGTGATTTAAATATAATATATTTAAAATATTATTATATTATATATTTTTAAATAATAAAATAAATGCCTTTTAAATAAAGCGTTTAACTTTTATATTAAATGTTTTATAAGGTTTATTTAACGTAATTATCTTTTTTATTAATTTATAATTTAAATATTAAATTAAAATTATTTACTAAAAATAAAAAATATAATATAATAAATATATAAGAAATTATAACATATATAAGTTTTTTTTTAAATAATGTTATAATTTTAAAATTAATTATAAATTTAAATAATTTAATTATAAATGTTTACGTTATATACGGTTTTTTTTAAATTATTATATGATTTTATATATATATTTTTAAATCAAATATATTATTAAAAATATTAAAAGTAATGGTTATATTTTTTATTAATAATTATAATAACTTTGTAAAGCTTTTCCATTTTTTTTAATAAATTAAAACTACTTTTTATTAAAAAATATTATAAATAATAACGTTTTTTAAATGTTAAACTGTTTTTATATTTAAGATATCTTGATAAAACGGTATATCTTAATTTTTTAACTTTATTATTACCTTTAAATTATTTATACTTTTAAATTTACAAAAAAATAGTAATAAATTTATATTAATTTTTAAATGAATACCAGAAATTAAAAAAAATAAATATAAAATTATTTAAATTAATTGTATTATTAATACTTTAATTATATTTAAAATCGAAATATTTTAAATTAAAGCTTTTAAAATTTATCGATTATGATTTTATAAACTTTATACATAAAATTATAATATTTTTATTTAATTTATTAATAAATTAATAAACTTTACAAAATTTAATAATATTTAATTAATAATATGTTTATTTTTAAATTTATATATTATTAAAATTAATATTAATATTATAAATAATAATATTAAAAAATTTAAAATAAAATTTATTTAATATTATTTAAAAGTTTTATATTTCTTTAACCGAAATAGTTTTATAAATTATATCGTTTAAAAAATAATAATTATATTAATTATATATAATATCAATTACTTATTAAATATATAATATTATAATTACTTTATAATTAAAAGTTTATATTTAAATTTTTAAGTTAAATTTAAACCTTTAAAAATCTTTTATCTTTAATTTAATAATAATAACAATATTTATTTATCTTTTAATATTATTAATATTTATAATATAAACAACTTTATTTAATAAATTATATAATTTATTACGAATAAATAATAAAAATAAAAATATATACGTTATAATTTAATCTTTATAAAATAAATTATACCTATTAAAATAAAATTATAAAATATTTATTTACATAACAAGCTATAATTACTTTACTTTTTCCAATTAATTAATTAATTTAAAAGATATTAACTATAATTATTTCAAAAATTTAATTAAAAATTATTATTAAATTTAATATTTATTTTATTTATTTAATTATCATTTATTTTAATTTGCGTTTAAAAAACCTTATATAAAGATTTAATATTATTTTTTTTCTTATAATAAATATATTATTGCCATTAAAATAAATTTTAAAAAGATATTTTAATATATTAATTTAAAATAAAAAAATATTTTTAAATTTTAATAAAAGAAATAATAAAAAGTAATTAATATTAATATATTTAATTTATTAAATAAATAACTAAAAATTATTTTCTTTCTTTTTTTTATTTCGAAAGTTTAAATATTATTTTATTATTATTAAATTTTAAACTTTTTTTTAATATTTTTATAATTAATTAAAAATATATATATTTCTTTTATTTTATTTTTTATTTTTTGTATTAATTTTAACTTTATTTTTAAAGTATTTAATAAATTAATAATTTTCTTTTATACACTTAATAACGTTTCTTTTAATTTTATAATACTTTTTTAAATTAATATCTTCCATTTATTAATACAATAATATTTTTATTTTATATAATATTAATTAGCATCTTTTATTTTTTTATTATATATTAACATATATCTTTTTAAATTTTATAAATATTAATTAAAGTATATTTATTTATTAAATCTTTTAAATTAATATAATAAAATAAATAAAACGTATTATAATTATAAATAAAACAATATAATATATTTAATAAATAACTGTAATAAATTATTATTTTCTTTAAAATTTTGTTTAAAAATATATTAATATAATAATAATTTATCAAATATAATTATAATATTTTTAAATTTAACTTCCTTTATTCCTTTTTAACTTTTAATATTATAGAAAATAATAAATATTTAATTTTAATAATATATTTTATTTTATTTTATATTAAAATATTATTTTATAATTAAATATATATTTGTAAAATATTAATGTTAAATATATTATATAAAAAAATATTATTATCTTTTGCAAAATTATAAAAAAAATATAATATAAAATTGTATTTATTAAATTTTACATATATAACATATATTTAAAAAAAATCGAAATTTATTTTAAAATATTATAAACTTTATTTATATAATTATTTTTTATTATTTTTTTTAAAAATAACTTATAATAATTAAGAATATATTTTATTAAAATTTATATTAAAAAAAATATTATAATATATTTATATTTATTAATTATTAATAAATATCGAAACTTATCCTAATTAAATTATTTACGATATTATATAAATAAGAATTATTTAAAAGCAAAAATAATAACCTTTAAGCGTTAAATTTTTTTGTTGTAAAAATTACTATTATTATATATAAACCATTAAATAAATAACAATTAAATAATTTAAATATACATTTCATTATTATTATAAAACTACTTTATATATAAAATTTATATAAGTATATAATTTAAATTATACCATTATTATTTATATATATAAGATATTATACAGGCGTTAATTTATAAATAAATTAAAAAAACGCGTTAATTTTAATAAACCAGGAAAAGAAAATATTATTTATTAATTAAATATTATTTAATATAAATAACTTAATATCTTTTAAAATAATTAATTAAAATATATCTTATAAGAAAAAGGTTATATAATAAAGATAATAATTAAAAAAAAGGGTAAATAATGAATCTCAATTATTAAATTATAAGTAAAATATTAAAAATCAATAAAAAATTATTAAAGGTAAGAAATAAAAATAATATTACGTATAAAATAAATAATATATATTAAAAACAGGAAAAATTTAATTTAATAAGAATTATATTAAAAGATAAAGTTTATTTTATACGTATAGTTTTTTAAATTAACGTTTATCGGTTAAAAATTACCAATTATTATTATAATATAATATATATATACGTTTATACATTAAGATAAACTAATCTTCTTTTAATATTATATATAAATATTTTCCATATTAATATATTTAGTTATTTTCGTTTAATTACATTTAATTCGCTAAAATTTTAAATTAATAATTTACATAATATTATAAAATTAACAAGCGTTTTTATATAATTAATATTATACCTTTTTATATAAACGCCTTTTATTATTAATATATTTTATAATCCCGTACATATTTATTTTAATATAACCATAAAATCATTTATTATAAATCTTTTAAACCGTTTTTAATATTTATTCATTATTTTGTTTTTAAATATGTAAACATTTAAAAATTTTTTATTAATACTTTTAAAATCAAACAATACAAATAATACCTAAATTACCGTTTATTTAAATATAACTATTTTTAAATTAATTGACTCTTACTTTATTATTATATAATTAAATTATTATATAAAAATAATCTTTTAATTAAAGATTAATTTTAAAAATTTAAATAACTTATTTTTATTCTTTTATTCCATTATATTATTATTTATAATATAAACTTAAACTTGCGTTAAACTTTTTACTTATAAATTTTAAAATATAATTAAAAATATAAATAATATAAAAGATAAAAATATAAAAAATAAAATGTTTAAATTAAAATATTATAAAAAAATTCGCAAAGATTAAATATAATTAAAGAATTATTTATCATAAATAATAAAGATATTTTTATAAAAGAAAAGTCGTTAATATCGCGTATATTACTACGATAAATTCTTTTAAATTATTATAATAATAACTTTTTTAACTTTATTAATTTATATTATTAAATATTTAATAACATTAATTAATATTAGTAAATATATACGTAATAAATAAAAGGAAAAATAAGTAATAAATAAATCAAATATAATAAAATTAATATATTATTAATGTTTAAAAAAGGAATTATTTATTAAAGAAAAACGAGGAAAACTCGTTTTTTATATAATGTAAAGTATATAAATACGTCCTTTTTTTAATTAAAAACGTATTACGTCATGGTACGTTCACGAATTATTTTATAATTAAATTAAAAAGTTATATAATATATATTAAATTTAATCCATTTATAAATTATTTATTAAATATTTAAAAATTATTACGTAATTAATTTTTATTAATTAAAAAAGTTTAAAAATAATAATCTTTTAAAAAAATAAATTTATTTAAAAGAAAATATTATATTATGTTTTAATTTTAATTTTTAAAACGTAATTATTTTTTAAATATTTTATAAATAAAATTAATTTTTATATTACGTAATTATTATATAAATTAAGTTTAATAATATAATATAATATAATTTTTATTAAAAGATTTTAAAGATTAAATAATAAATTTAACATTAATATATTATAATACGTTAATAAAAAAGCATATTTTATTTAATAATGTATAAAAATATTTATATATAAAATAAGAAATGTATAATTTAATTTAATAAAAAAAATATTAAAATTTAAATTTAAATAAAAGTTTTTTTTTTCGTGAAATATATTAATAATAAACTTTAAAATAAATTATAAATTTAAATATTAATAAGTATTTACGTATTAAACAAAATATTTTATAAATATTTTAATATATTAACTTTTTATTTAATTAAATATAAAATAATATATTAATAAAATATAAATAATAAATAAAAAAATTAAAATATTGAAATAATTAAATATATATTTTTTAAAATATATATATATAATATTTCTACGGATAATCGTAAGTATTTAATTTATTTTATAAATTTTTTATTATATAAAAGTATATAATGTTTTAAAATGTAAAAAAGGTAAAAGTTAAAAGGAATTAAAAGTCAAAAAAAGTACGGGATAATTATTTGTATTATTTTTTTGAAATATATGTTTAAATTTACGTAAATTAAAACGAAAGTTATTTTATATACGTTAATAAATTGTGTTTAATTAAAGCGGAATATTATTATATTATAATTATAATTAATAAAAAAAATATAAGGTATAATTAAAGTAAACAAATTACGTAATAAATTAATTAATTATGTGGTAAAAAAGGTTATTAAGTATTAAAAATAAATTACGTAATAAAAAATTAATTATGTGGTAAATAATTAAAAAGTTACGTGGTATACGTTAAATTTTATTAATTTATTATTTATTTATTAATTATTTAAAACTTTTTACGTAATTAATTTTTATTAATTAAAAAAGTTTAAACGTAATAATTTTTAAAAAGAATTTTTATAATATTTTCATTTAAATTCTTTATTTATTATATTTTTAATTTTTATAATATTTTTATTTTTAATAATATTTTAAAATATATAAGTAAAGAATTTATAATAAATATAAGCTTAAATTATAAATAATAATTTAAAAAAAAATAAAAACGAATTATTTAAACTTTTAAAATTAATTTTTATATAATAATTTAATTATATAATAATAAAATAAAGATTAATTAATTTATAAATAATTATATTTAAATAAAAAATAAAAAATGTATTATTTATGTTAATAAATATTAAAAATATTAACAAAAATTTATTAAATATTTATATAATTAAAAATATAATAAATAAATATTAAAAATAATTTAAAACATTTACGGTAAATAATTTTAAAATTATATTAAAATAAATATAAGTAATATTTTAAAATATATTAATATAAAAAATATTTATATAAAAAAATAAAATATTAATTATATAAAAATATTTATTTATT
>CADCSW010000048.1:0-68660 GCA_902805455.1 Daldinia concentrica | reverse complement strand
TATTATTATAATAATCTAGAAAGATTTATTATAATAACATATACAATATTAGTAATTTTTCTTTTACGAAAAAACATTTATATTATTTATAACAAATAACTTTTTACTTATATATAATTTTTACGAAATATTTTTATGCCATTTTAATTTAAACTTTTTATTTTTTATATTTTTATTTTTTATATTATTTATATTTTTAATAATATTTTATAATTTATAAATAAAAAGTTTAACGTAAGTTTAAATTTATACTATTAATAATAACGTAATAAAATAAGAAAATAAAAATAAATTGTTTAAACTTTTTAAATTAATTTTTAATTAAAGACTTATTTTTATATAATAATTTAATTATATGGTAGTAAAATAAAAGTTAATTAATTTATAAATAATTATTTTTAAATAAAAAATAATTTAAGTATTATTTGCGTTATTAGATTTTAAAAATATTAATAAAAGTTTAATAAATATATATATATTTAAAAAAATTATAAATAAATATTAAAAATAATTTAAAAGATTTACGGTAAATAATTTTATGGTATTGTTAAAATAAATATATATAAGATTATGAAATATATTAATAATAAAAGGCGTTTATATGGAAAGATATAATATTAATTATACAAAAGTATTTGTTAATTTTATAACGTTATATAAATTATTAATGTAGTATATTAATAAATTAAATATAATTAAGTGGAAATAGTTAAATATGTTAATATAGAAAATATTTATATATAATATTAATAAAAAAAAGGTTTATTTTAACGTATAAATTTATATATATATTATATTATAATAATAATTGGTAATTTTTAATTTATAAATATTAATTTAAACAATTATATATATAAATTAAATTTTATTTTTTAATATAATTTTAATTAAATTATTCCTTTTTTACTTTTAATATATATTATTTATTCCATACATAATATTCCTTTCATTTCCCACCTTTAATAATTTTTTGTTAATTTTTAATATTTTATTTTTAATTTAATAATTGGGAATTATTACGTATCCTTTTTTCCAATTATTATCTTTATCGTATAATCCATCCTTAATTTATATTATAATATAGTTTGGTTAACCTTTTTAAAAAATATTAAATTATTCTTATTAAGGTAATATTTAATTAATAAGAAATATTTTTTATTTTTTAACTTTATAAAAAATTAATACGCTTTTTTTTAATTTATTTTTATAAGTTAACGCCTTATATAATATCTTAATATATATAAGATAATTAAGATATAATCCGGTATATAATATTGGTCTTTTGTAAAGATAAATCTTTATAACAATATCGAGAAATGTATTTAAATTATTTAAATTATTATTAAATGGTTTTTATATAATAACGGCGGTTTTTTTAAGTGTTAAAATAAGTGGAGGAAATTAATTTATAAAAGGTTATAAATTTTTTTTTTAAATAGTTTTATTATTTATATTAATAAATAGTTTAATAGGGTAAGTTTTTATATTTATTAATAATTAATAAATATAAATATATTATAATATTTTTTTAATATAAATTTTTAACGAAATATATTTTTTAATTATTATAAGTTATTTTAAAAAGGTTTAGAATAATAAAAATAATTATACGGGTAAAGTTTATAATATCTTTAAAAATAAGTTTTAATTTTTCTTAAATATATGTTATACGGTAGGAATTTAATAAATATAGTTTTATACAATATTTTTTATTATTTTTATAAAAAAAATAACAATATATTTTTTATATAATATATTTTAATACTGGTGTTTTGCGAATATATATTTAATTATGAAATAATATTTTAATATAAAATAAAATAAGATATAATATTATTAAAATTAAATATTTATTATTTTTTATAGTATTAAAGTTAAAAAAAAGAATAAAAGGAAGTTAAATTTAAAAGTATTATAGGTTATATTTAATAAGTTATTATTATATTAATATATTTTAAAATAAGATTTTAAAAAAGAATAATAATTTATTGTAATTATTTATTAAGTATATTATATTGTCTTATAATTGTAATATATTTTATTTATTTTATTATATTAATTTAAAGATTTAATAAGTAAATTTTATATTTTAATAAATATTTATAAAAATTTAAAAGGCGTAAGGTAATATATAATAAAAAAAAATAATAAAAATATTAATTAATATTATATAAAATAAAAATATTATTAAATTAATAAAAGTGGAAAATATTAAATTAAAAAAGTATTATAAAATTGGAAAAAATGTTATTGGATATATAAAAAAAAAAGATATTGATTTATTAAATATTTTAAAAAAGAATAAAAAAAAGTTAAGAGTTAATGGAAGATTAAAAAGGAATAAAATAAAAAAGAATATATTATATTTTTAATTAATTATAAAAGTATTAAAGAAGAAAACTTAAAATTTAATAATAATAAGGATAATGTTTAAACTTTTAAAATAAAAAAAAAGTAAAATTAAATAGTTTTTAATTATTATTTATTTAATAAATTAAATATATTAATATTAGATTATTTTTTATTATTTTTTTGTTAAAAAATCTTAAAATAATATTTTTTTTATTTTGAATTAATATATTAAAGATATTTTTTAAGGAATTATTTTTAATATAAGTGTAGCGTAAATATTTATTATAAAAAAAAGATAATATTAAATATTTATATAAAACTTTTTTAAACGTAAATTAAAAATAAATAATAGTTAAGCGGATAAAATAAATATTAAATTTAGCAATAAATTTTTTATTAAATTATTAAAAATAATTATAGTTAATATTCTTTTTAAATTAATTAATTTTTATGTAATGAAATTAAATATTTTATTTTTTTTATATTTTAAAAATATAAATTATTTAAAAATATATTTAAATAATATTATTAATTAATTAATTAGAAAAAGTGGAGTAATTATAACGGTTATATGTAAATAAAGATATTTGTAATTTTATTTTAATAATATAATTTATTTTATAAAAATGGAATTATAATGTTTATATTTCCGTTTTAATTATTTATTTATAAATAAATTATATAATTTATTAAATAAAGTTAGTTATAATATTAATATTAATAATATTAAAAAAATTAATAAATTTTATTATTATTATTAAGTAAAAGGTAAGGTTTTTTAAAAGTTTAAATTTAATTTAAAAAATTTTAATATAAATTTTAATTATAAAATAATTATTAATATTATATATTTTAATAAATAATTAATATTATATATAATTAATATAATTATAGATTTTTAAATAATATAATTTATAAAAATTATTTTAATTAAAGAAATATAGGAAATTTTTAAATAATATTAAATAAATATATATTTTAAATTTTTTAATATTATTATTTATAATGTTAATATTAATTTTAATAGTATTAAATTTAAAAATGAAATTTGTATTATTAACGTTATTTATTATTAAATTCTTATAGAAATTTATTGGTTTATTAATAAAGTTAAAAAGTATTATAATTTTATATATAAAATTTATAAAATTATAATTAATAAATTTTAAGGTTTTAATTTAAAAATATTTTAATTTTAAATAGTAATTAAAGTAATAAATAATATAGTTAATTTAAACAATTTTATACTTATTTTTTTAGTTTTTAATATTTATTTAAAAATTAATATAAATTTATTATTAATTTTTATATAAATTTAAAAAATATAAATAGTTTAAAAAATAATAATAAAGGTTAAAAAAATTAAAGTATAATGTTTAATTAAAAATGTTTTAAATATAAGGAATAGTTTTAATATTTAAAAAATGTTATTTATAATATTTTTAATAAAAAATGAAATTTTGGTTTATTAAGAAAAAAGAAAGATGGAAAGGTTTTTATAAAATTATTATAGTTATTAATAAAAACGTAATTATTATTTTTAATATTTTTAATGATATGTTTATATTTAAAAATATATATATAAAATTTTACGTTAATTTTAAAAAGAATTTTATAAAAGGTAAAAAATTTATAATTGATTTATTTAAGTTTATATTTAATTTAAATAATTATAAGTTTATTTTGAAAAAAGATTTTATATATATTAACGATTTTTTATATATTATGTTATTATATTTTATTTTTAAAGAATAAGATAATTTTAATTTAATATTAAAGTTATAAGTTAATGGAAAGATAGTTGTATTAAGTAAATTTTATAAAGTGTTTGATTTAAAAAAATTAAATGTTTTATTTAAAGAAGGTATTTTATTATTTAAAATGTATGATATAATAATATATTAAGAAATAATAATATTTAAGTTATAAATAATTTGAGAAATTAAAGTTAAAAATATTTTTATATTATATAAAAAGTTATAATTAATAATTTAAAAATATAATGATTTTAATAAGGAATTTATTATAATATATATATTTATTATTTAAAGAATTAATTAATATTTTATTTTATTATTAATTTTTATATTTTAATATTAAAAAATAAAAGTTATAATTAAAAATATTATTATAATTTATATTTAATTAAAGATATTAATATAAAGAAAAATTTATATATATTTATTAATAAAATTAAAAAATAAATATTTTAAAAAAATGTTATTATATATTATTAAATTATTATATGGTTTTATAAAGTTAAATATATATTAATTTAAAATTTATTTATATTATTATTAAAAAAAATTATATATAAAATTATTAACTTTTAATTTTTATTTATTAATTATGGATTTAAAACCTTTTGAATTAATCGGTTTATAAACAAATAATATTTTTAATATTAATATTATAAAATTTTTAATTATTAAAAATAAAATATTAATTAAAATAAAAATTAAAAAATATTAAATAAAAAAATCGAAGATTTTAATAATTCATAAATTATTTTTATAATAAAAATTACGGAATTATTATAATATAAAAAAATTAAATTAAGAAATTTAAACTTATAAATGGCCAATTATTAAATATAATTAAAAGATTTATGAAATAAAAAGTTTAAAAAATATATATTATAATTATTTATTAATTTAAAATTATTTTTGATTATTTTATAGCAATTTAATATATTAATTTCGGATTTAAAGAAATAAAGGTTTTTAATATTAAAATTAAATAATAAATAAATAATTAAATATAAAAATTAAAATATATTAAATTAAATTTATAAAATTTACGCGTATACGTTTTTATAAATAAATTATTTGTAAATAATAAGAATTTAAGTTTATAAATTAAATATATTATTATTTTAAAAAATAAAGAAGTTATTAATTAAAATAACAAAATTTACGTTATTAAAAATATTATTTATTAATTATTTATTAAATATAAATAAGTAATTTATAATATATTTATTAATAAAATTTATAAAATAGTTTAAGGTTTTAATATTAATTACGTTATTTATTATATAATTAATATTATTTTTAAACGTTTTTTTTTATTTAAAACTTTTTTTATTTTATATATTAACTTTTTTTTTTTATATTAATATTTAATATAAATAGATAATATTAACGAGAAAAGGTTAATAATTAATTTAATAATATTAAAATAATTATATAAAAATTAGAAAATAAACAATATTTATTAAATATATAATATTTATAATTTTGCAAATATTATAACGAAAGTTATTTTAAATAAAATAATGAAAAATTTAATAAAAAATAATTAAATTAATTTACAATTAAAAGAATAAATAAAATATAAGAAAAATAATAAGTTTATAATTAATTAATTATAAAAAGAAAATAAAATAAATAATGGTTAAATAATTTATAAATATATTATAACGTTTTACGTTTTTAATTAAAAAAAGGTTATACTTATATATTATATATTATATAAGGAATAAATTCCTTTTGTTCTTTTATAATAAATAGTTCCTTTTTTAAACATTAATATTATATTAATCTTATTACACTTAATTTATTTATTACTTGTTTTATTATTATTTTTTTACGTACGTATTTATTAACATACATACGTAATAAAATAATAATAAAACAAATAATAAGTAAATAAATGCGATAAAATTAATATATTATTAATATTTAAAAAAAGAATTATTTATTATAAAAAAACCAAAAAAACTCGTTTTTTATATAATGTAAAATATATAAATACGTTTTTTTTTTAATTAAAAACGTACCACGTTATAATACGTTTATAAGTCATTTAATTATTATTTTTATATAATTATATATTAATGGTTAAATAACTTATATACGTATTATAACGTGGTACGTATTTAATTAAAAAAAAACGTATTTATATATTTTACATTATATAAAAAACGAGTTTGTTTAGGTTTTTTATAATAAATAATTCTTTTTTTAAACATTAATAATATATTAATTTTATCGCATTTATTTTATTTATTACTTGCTTTTATCATTATTTATTACGTACGTATTTATTAATAATATATTAAAATAAAATATTTTTTACGTTTATAATTTATATATAATTATAATTATTAAAATGTAATTACGTAAAAATAATCACGTAATAATACGTAATTATCTTTTATATATAAAACATTTATTTTTATAATTTATATAATAATTAAATAAATAATAATATTAAAAACATTTTTAACGATTATTTTATTTTATTTTATTTTATTTTATTTTATTTTATTTTATTTTATTTTATTTTATTTTATTTTATTTTATTTTATTTTATTGATTTTTTTTTATTATTTTTATTTTTTTTTCGCCGTACAACTTACCCTGTACCTGGTTTTTGGCCGTGGCTGTAGCTATGGCGTTTCTTGTGGCGTTGGTGTGGCCGTGGTTGTGGCTATAGCCGTACGTGTGGCCAAGGCTATTGCCGTCTTTATCGATATAGCTTTTTGTAGCTGTCGTTTTGATCGTGGTTAACTTGTAGTCGTGGCTGACCCGTTGTCGTGGTTGTGCCTGTGCTTAGCTAAACCACGCCAAACCCTATTACGTCAGCACGCTTATATAAGCACTTTTGGCCAAAATTCCCTCGAATACCCCACTTCCTTTAAGATGCACCCAATCAGCGCTTGGCAAAAACGACAAAGGCATTTTTTATTATAATAATTTCTTTCGTTTAAAAAAGGAAATGTGGGCCTTTTCCTTTTAAAGAAAAAAAAAGTTCGATATAATAAATTTTTCGTAAATTTAAAACATTATTTAAAAATTTATAATTATATTAATTATATATAATATTAATAATTATTTTATAATTAAAGTTTATATTTAAATTTTTTAAATTAAATTTAAACTTTTAAAAAATTTTATTTTTTATTTAATAATAGTAATAAAATTTATTAATTTTTTTAATGTTATTAATGTTAATATTATAATTGATTTTATTTAATAAATTATATAATTTATTTACGAATAAATAATTAAAACGAAAGTATAAATATTATAATTTAATTTTTATAAAATAAATTATATTATTAAAATAAAATTACGAATATTTTTATTTACGTATAATTGTTATTATTACTTTATTTTTTTAATTAATTAATTAATAATGTTATTTAAATATATTTTTAATTAATTTATATTTTTAAAATATAAAAGAAATAAAATGTTTAATTTTATTATATAAAAGTTAATTGGTTTAAATAAAATATTAATTATAATTATTTTTAAAAATTTAATTAAAGGTTTATTATTAAATTTAATATTTATTTTATTATTATTTATTTTTAATTTAAGTTTAAAGAAATTTTATATAAAAGTTTAATATTATTTTTTTTATGATAAATATTTATGTTACGTTTATATTAAGAATAACTTTTTAAATAACGTTTTTAACGTATTAATTTAAAACGAAAAAAGTGTTATTTTTAAGTTTTTTAATAAAGAAATAATAAAAGGTAATTTAATATTAATATATTTAATTTGTTAAATAAATAACGGTTAAAAATTATTTAACTTTATTTTCTTTTATTTTAAAGGTTTAAATATTATCTTTATTATTATTAAAATTTAAGCTTTTTCTTTCGATATTTTTATAATTAATTAAAAATGTAATATATTTTTTTCTTATTTTCTTTTAGTCTTTTATTAACTTTTAACTTTTTTTTTTTTTCTTAAAGTATTTAATAAATTAAATTTTTTTTTTTTTTATATTTAATAGTATTTTTTTTAATTTTATGCCATTTTTTTAAGTTAATATCTTTTATCTTTATTAATATAGTAATATTTTCGTTTTATATAATAATAGTTATTATTTTTATTATTTCTTTTAATTATATATTATTATATATCTTTTAAATTTTTATAAATGTTAATTAAAATATAAAATTTATTTATTAAATCTTTAAATTAATATAATAAAGTAAATAAAGTATATTATAATTGTAAAACAATATAATATATTTAATAAATGGTTATAATAAACTATTATTTTTTCTTTAAAATTTTATTTAAAGGTATATTAATATAATAATAATTTATTAAGTATAATTTATAATATTTTCAAATTTAATTTTCTTTTATTCTTTTTTTAGTTTTAATATTATAGAAAATAATAAACGTTTAATTTTAATAGTATTATATTTTATTTTATTTTATATTAAAATGTTATTTTATAGTTAAATATATATTTATAAAGTATTAATATTAAAATACGTTGTATAAAAAATATATTATTACTTTTTTTATAAAGATTATAAAAAATATAGTATAAAATTATGTTTATTAAATTTTTATTATATAATATACGTTTAAAAAAAACCGGAATTTATTTTCGAAAATATTATAAACTTTATTGATATAATTATTTTTATTATTTTAAATTTTTTTAAAATAATTTATAATAATTAAAAGATATATTTTATTAAAGATTTATTTTAAAAAAACGTTATAATATATTTATACTTATTAATTATTAATAAATATAAAAATTTATTTTATTAAATTATTTGTTAATATAAATAATGGAATTATTTAAAAAGAAAAATTATAACTTTTTATAAGTTAATTTTTATTTTTATTTTAGCGTTTAAAAAAACCGCTGTTATTATATATAAATTATTCGATAATAATTTAAATGGTTTAAGTACATTTCTCGATATTATAATAAAGGTTTATTTTTATATAAAATTAATATTATATATAAAATTATAATTTAAATTATATCTTTATTATTTTATATATATTAAGATATTATATAAAGCGTTAATTTATAAAAATAAACCGGGAAAAAAGGCGATAATTTTTTAAAAAATTAAAAGGGAAAAAATGTTATTTATTAATTAAATATTATTTTAATATAAATAGTTTAATATCTTTTAAATAAATAAATTATATTATATTATAATAAAAATAAAAAAAAGGTTATAAAATAAAGGTAATAGTTAAAAAAGGGATTAAATAATAATTTTTAATTGTTAAATTATAAACAAAATATTAAAAATTAATAAAAGATTATTAAAGGTAAAGGGTAAAAATAATATTATGTATAAAATGGATAACGTATATTAAAAGCGGAAAAAGAGTGGTTTAAATAAAATTATATTAAAAAATTCGGTTTAATTTATATATATAATTATTTAAATCGGCATTTATAAGTTAAAAATTATTAATTATTATTATAACGTAATATATATAAAAATTTACATATTAAAATAAATTAATTTCTTTTTAATATTATATATAAATATTTTTTATATTAACATATTTGGTTATTTTTGTTTAATTATATTTAATTTATTAATATTTTACATTAATAATTTACGTAATATTATAAAATTAGTAAATATTTTCGCATAATTAATATTATATTTTTTATATAAATATTTTTTATTATTAATGTGTTTTATAATCTTATATATATTTATTTTAATAACGTTATAAAATTATTTATTATAAAATTTTTAAATTATTTTTAATATTTATTTATTATTTTTTTTAAACGTATATATATTTATTAAATTTTTATTAATATTTTTAAAATTCAATAATGTAAATAATATTTAAATTACTTTTTATTTGAAAATAATTATTTTTAAATTAATTAACTTTTATTTTATTGCTATATAATTAAATTATTATATAAAAGTAAATTTTTAACCAAAAATTAATTTAAAAAATTCGAATAATTTGTTTTTATTTTTTTATTTTATTGTATTATTATTAATAATATACGTTTAAGTTTACGTTAAACTTTTTACTTATAAGTTTTAAAATATTATTAAAAATATAAATGATATAAAAGATAAAAATGTAAAAAATAAAGTGTTTAAGTTAAAATATTATAAGAATATTTTATAAAAGTTATATATAATAAAAGAATTATTTATTATAAATAATATAAATATTTTTATAAAAAAAAAGTTATTAATATTACGTATATTGTTACGATAGGTTTTTTTAAATTATTGTAATAATAACTTTTTTAACTTTATTAATTTATATTATTAAATGTTTAACAATATTAATTAATATTAATAAATACGTCCGTAAAATAAATAATAATAAAGTAAGTAATAAGTAAAATAAATGCAATAAAATGAATATAATATTAATGTTTAAAAAAGGAATTATTTATTATAAAAAAATAAAAGGAACTCGTTTTTTATATAATGTTTAATATATAAATACGTTTTCCTTTTAATTAAAAACGTACCACGTCATGTTTATAACTCATTTAACTATCATTTTTAACGTTAAAACTTAAACAACTTATTTAACCGTTAAATAAATAAAATAAAAATGATATAATATATTACTTTAATTTATAAAAATGTATTTTTACCTCGATAATATAATAGTTTTAACAAGTCTTTTAAATTATCCATTTAATAATTTTTAATATAAAATTTTTTTTTACGTTACTTTAATATAAATACAACTTTAACGCTTTAACATTTAATAATCTTTAAATTATAAAAATATTAATAATAATAAAACCGTAAACGTAATAGTAAAAAAAAAATATTAAAGTTTAATTTAATAAAAAAAAAACTCTTTTTTAACTTTTATTTACATTTACCAATTAAACCGTTTTTAATAATAAAACGTTTTCGTTACTTAATAAATAAATAATAAACCCTTTTTATATAATTAATAAAAATTATTAATAATATTTTTTTTTAAAAAAACTTACCTTTTACCGACTTATACTTTACCGCTTTTTAATAAAACGCTTTAATTACGGAAGTTTTACCATATATTATATATAATTTAAATATAATATTTAAACTTTATATTAATATAATAATAAACGTAATTTAAATTATTTCTTTATTTATTTATATATATAATAAGTAATACTTAACTTTTAAATATAATTTAACAAAAAAGCTTATATATTATTTAATTATAATAACCACCGTAAATTTACTTTTTTTCTCGAAAAGATTCGCTTATATAACACAAATAACAATAACGAAAAAAATAATATAACACTTTAAAAATACTTTTTAAATTTATAAAAAGATAAAACTAATAAAGTATCTTTTTAAAAAATATAAAAAAATATTAATATATAAAATAAAAGATAATAAAATATTATAAGTTAATAAATCTTTTTTATATATATTTAAATACGTAAATACAAGTAATTTTTAAATAACTTTATTTTTACCGTTTTATATTTTTATATAAAGTTAAAACTTAATAACGTTAATGTATAATAAATACATAAATAACAACCGGTTTACCCGGACGTTAAATACATCATCATTATCATCATTATTAATAAAGGTAAAAAAGGGATTATGTAATAAAGGTAATGGTTGGAAAAAAAAGTAAATAATAAATTTCAATTATTAAATCATAAATAAAACTTTAAAAAATATTAAAAGATTATTAAAAGCGGGAGGTAAAGGTAATATTACGTATGAAATAAATAACGTATATTAAAAATAAGAAAAAAATAATTTAATAAAAATTATATTAAAAAATAAAATTTAACTTATACATATAATTACTTAAATTAACATTTATAAATTAAAAATTATTAATTATTATTATAACGTAATATATATATACATTAACGTTTATATATTAAAATAAATTAATTCCTTTTTAATATTATATATAAATATTTTCTATATTAATACATTAAATTATTTCCATTTAATTATATTTAATTTATTAATATTTTATATTAATAATATTTTATATTAATAATATTTTATATTAATAATTTATATAATGATATAAGATTAATAAATACTTTTATATAATTAATATTATACATTTTTATATAAATACCTTTTATCATTAACGCATTTTATAATCCCGCGTATATTTATTTTAATATAACTTTAAAATTATTAACCGTAAATCTTTTAAATTATTTTTAATATTTATCCATTATCTCTTTAAATATACGGACATTTATTAAACTTTTATTAATACTTTCGAAATTTAATAACGCAAATAATATTTAAATTACCTTTTACTCGAATATAATTATTTTTAAATTAATAAATTTTTATTTTATTATTATAAAATTAAATTATTATATAAAGATAATCTTTTAATTAAAAATTAACATTAAAAATTCAAATAACTTATTTTTATTTTCTTATTTTATTATATCATTATTTATAATATAAATTTAAACTTACGTTAAATTCTTTATTTATAAATTTTAAAATATTATTAAAGATATAAAT
Organism: Daldinia concentrica; assembly: GCA_902805455.1. Classification (NCBI taxonomy): domain Eukaryota; kingdom Fungi; phylum Ascomycota; class Sordariomycetes; order Xylariales; family Hypoxylaceae; genus Daldinia; species Daldinia concentrica. The sequence continues at coordinate 56,062 of CADCSW010000048.1, read as the reverse complement.
AATACAAGAAATAAAGATATAAAAAATAAAATATTTAAATTAAAATATTATAAAAAAGATTTATAAAGATTATATATAATAAATAAATTATTTATTATAAATAATAAAAATATTTTTACAAAAAAAAATTAATAATATCGCATATATTATTACAATAAATTCTTTTAAATTATTATAATAACTTTTTTAACTTTATTAATTTATATTATTAAATATTTAATAACATTAATTAATATTAATAAATACATATATAATAAATTAATGGTTAAATGACTTATAAACGTACCATGACGTGGTACGTTTTTAATTAAAAGGGAAATGTTTTTATATACTTTATATTATATAAAAGAACGAGTTTTCCTCGTTCTTTTTTAATAAATAATTCCTTTTTTAAACATTAATATTACACTAGTTTTATCGTATTTATTTATTTATTACTTGTTTTACTATTATTTTATTACGTATATATTTATTAATATTAATTAATATTATTAAATATTTAATAATATAAATTAATAAAGTTAAAAGAATTATTATTATAATAATTCGAAAGAACTTATTATAATAATATATATAATATCAACAACTTCTCTTTTATAAAAATATTTATATTATTTATAACGGATAATCCTTTAATTATATATAATTTTTACGAAATATTTTTATAACATTTTAATTTAAATACTTTATCTTTTATATCTTTATCTTTTATATCATTTATATCTTTAATAATATTTTAAAACTTATAAATAAAAAGTTTAACGTAAGTTTAAATCTATATTATTAATAATAATACAATAAAATAAAAAAATAAAAATAAGTTATTTAAACTTTTTAAATTAATCTTTAATTAAAAATTTACTTTTATATAATAATTTAATTATATAGTAATAAAATAAAAGTTAATTAACTTAAAAATAATTATTTTTAAATAAAAGATAATTTAAATATTATTTACGTTATTAAATTTTAAAAATATTAATAAAAGTTTAATAAATATAGTTATATTTAAAGAAATAATAAATAAATATTAAAAATAATTTAAAAAGTTTACGGTAAATAATTTTATAATATTATTAAAATAAATATACGTAAGATTATAAAACGTATTAATAATAAAAGACGTTTATATAAAAAAGTAAAATATTAATTATACGAAAGCGTTTATTAATTTAATAATATTATGTAAATTATAATGTAAAATATTAACGAATTAAATATAATTAAGCGAAAATAATTAAATACGTTAATATGAAAAATATTTGTATCTAATATTAAAAGGAAATTGTTAGTAAATACGTTTGTAATAAAATAACAGTAAAGTAAATAATAAGTAAATAAATGCGATAAGATTAATGTAATATTAATGTTTAAAAAAGGAATTATTTATTGAAAAAAAATGAAAAAGATTTGTTTTTTATATAATGTAAAATATATAAGTATATCTTTCTTTTAATTAAAAATGTATTATATTATAATATATTTATAAATTATTTAATTATTATATTTTTTTTATAATTAATTGGTTGTAAATTTATTATTATTTTTGCGTTTTATTTATTTATTTAATTATAAATTAATTTAATTGTTATTTATTAAGTTTTTTATTATTTTATTTAAAGTTATTTTTATTATAATATTTGCGGGTTTATAAATATTATATATTTAATAAATATTGTTTATTTTTTGGTTTTTATATAATTATTTTAAAATTATTAAATTAATTATTAACTTTTTTTTATAAGTGTTATTTATTTATATTAAATATGAATATAAAGAGAAAAAGTTGATATATAAAACGAAAGGGATTTTAAATAAAAAAAGGCGTTTAAGAATAATATTAATTATATAATAAATAACATAATTAACGTTAAAATTTTAAATTATTTTATAAATTTTATTAATAAATATATTATAAATTATTTATTTATATTTGGTCAATAATTAATAAATAATATTTTTAATAACGTAAATTTTATTATTTTAATTAATAATTTTTTTATTATTTAAAATAATAACGTATTTAATTTATAAATTTAAATTTTTATTATTTATAAATAATTTATTAAAGAAGATATATATGTATAAGTTTTATAAGTTTAATTTAATATATTTTAATCTTTATATTTATTTATTTATTTATTATTTAATTTTAATATTAAAAACTTTTATTTCTTTAAATTTAAGTTTAATATATTAAGTTATTATAAAATAGTTAAAAATGGTTTTAAATTAATAAATAATTATAATATATATTTTTTAAACTTTTTATTTTATTAATATTTTAATTATATTTAAAAATTGATTATTTAAAAATTTAATTTTTTTAATTTAATTTTTTTAAATTATAATAATTTTATAGTTTTTATTATAAATAATAATTTATAAGTTATTAAAATTTTTGATTTTTTTGTTTAATATTTTTTAAAAGTGTATTTTAATTTTTATTTTAATTAATGTTTTGTTTTTAATTATTAAATATTTTATAATATCAATATTAAATATATTATTTATTTATAACCAATTAATCCGAAAAGTTTTAAATTTATAATTAATAAGTAAAAATTAAAAATTAAAGGTTTTATATTTAGTTTTTATTAATAATAACGTAAATAAATTTTAAATTAATACGTATTTAATTTTATAAAATTATATAATAATTTAATAATATGTAATAATATTTTTTAAGGTATTTATTTTTTAATTTTATTAATAAATATATATAAACCTTTTTTTATATTAATATTTTTAATTACAATTTTTATTTTTTAATATTAAAGTATAAAAGCTAGGAATAAAATAAAGCATTAATTCGCTTTTTAAATGGTGGATGTATATGTTATAATAAATTCTTTATTAAAATTATTACATTTTTAAATTATTAATTATAATTTTTTATATAATATAAAAATATTTTTAGTTTTAACTTTTTAAATTATTTATAATTTAAATATTATTATGTTTTAGTGTATTATTGTATTATATATTTTAGGTAATAAAATATTTTCTTTAAATAAAGTATTTAATTTTTTTATATTAAATATTTTATATAGTTTATTTTATATAATTATTTTTTTATTAATTTATAATTTAAGCGTTAAATTGAAATTATTTTATTTTTTAAAAGTAAAGTATAATATAATAATATATAAAAGATTATTGGCATATATTAAATCTTCTTTTAAAAAAAATTTATAATTTTTTCAATTAATTATAAATTTAAGTAGTTTAATTATAAAATTTTTATTTTACATAAGGTTTTTTTTTAAGTTAATATATAATTTTATATATATATTTTTAAATATGGATATATTACTGGAAATATTAAAAGTAATTATTATATCTTTATTAATAATTATAATAATTTTATAAGAGGTTTTTTTTTTTTTTTTTTTAATAAATTAGAATTTTGCTTTTTATTAGGAATATTATAAGTAATATTTTCTAGATGTTAAGGTTACTTTTTGTATTTAAGGTATCTTTAACGAAATATTATACCTTAATTCTTTTAAATTTTATTATTATTTTTTAAATTGTTTATATTTTTTAAATTTGCGTAAAAATTAGTAATAAATTTATATTAATTTTTAAATAAGTTCCGAAAATTAAAAGGATAAATACGAAATTGTTTAAATTAATTATATTATTAATTGCCTTAATTACTATTTAAAATTAATATATTTTTAAATTAAAATTTTAAAATTTATTAATTATAATTTTATAAATCTTATGTACAAAGTTATAATATTTTTTAATTTTATTAATGAATTAATAAGTCTTTACAAAAATTTCATAATAAATAATATTTATTATATAAACTTTATTTTTAAACTTAATATTATTAAAATTAATATTAATATTATAAATAATAATGTTAAATAATTTAAAATAAATATTAATGTTAAATAATTTAAAATAAATATTAATTTAATATTATTTAAAGATTTTTTATATTTTTTTAATCGAGATAATTTTTATAAATTATGTTATTTAGAAATTTATAATTATATTAATTATATATAATATTGATTATTTATTAAAATATATAATATTAATAATTATTTTATAATTAAAATTTATATTTAAATTTTTTAGGTTTAATTTAAATTTTTAAAGGATTTTATCCTTAATTTAATAGTGGTGATAAAATTTATAAAATTTTTTTAATATTATTAATATTAATGTTATAATTAAATTTATTTAATAAGTTATATAATTTATTTATAAATAAATAATTAAAGCGGAAATGTAAGTATTATAATTTAATTTTTATAAAGTAGGTTATATTATTGAGATAAAATTATAAATATTTTTATTTATATATATTTGTTATAATTACTTTACTTTTTCCGATTAATTGGTTTATAATATTATTTAAATATATCCTTAAACAATTTATATCTTTAAAATATAACAGAAATAAAATATTTAATTTTATTATATAAAAATTAATTGGTTTAAATAAGATATTAATTGTAATTATTTTTAAAAATTTAATCGAAAATTTATTACTAAATTTAATATTTATTTTATTTATTTAATTATTATTTATTTTTAATTTACGTTTAGAAAAATCTTATATAAAGCTTTAATATTATTTCTTTTTTATAATAAATATTTATATTGCGTTTATATTAGGAATAAATCTTTAGAAAAGGTTTTTGGCATATTAATTTAAAATAAAAAAGATATTATTTTCGAGTTTTTTAATAAAAGAATAGTAAAAAACAATTTAATATTAATACGTTTAATTTATTAAATAAATAATAATTAAAAATTGTTCGGTTTTATCTTTTTTTATTTTAAAGGTTTAAATATTATCTTTATTATTATTAAATTTTAAGCCTTTTTTTTTTAATATTTTTATAATTAATCAAAAATATAGCATATTTTCTTTTATTTTATTCTTTTTTAACCTTTCACTAACCTTTAAGTTTCCTTTATTCTTTTTCTAAATATTTAATAAATTAATATCCTTTTTTTTACATATTTAACAACATTTCTTTTAATTTTACAATACTTTTTTAAATTAATATCTTATACCTTTATTAATATAATAATATTTTCGTTTTATACAATATTAAGTAATGTTTTTATTATTTTCTTTAATTATATATTATTGTATATCCTTTAAATTTTTATAACTATTAATCGAAATATAAAATTTACTTGTTAAATTTTTAAATTAATATAATAAAGTAAATACAATATATTAAAATTATAAAACGGTATAATATATTTAATAAACAATTGTAATAAATTATTATTTTTTTAAAAACTTTATTTAAAAATATATTAACATAATAATAATTTATTAAATATAATTTATATTATTTTTAATTTTAATTTTTCTTTATTATTTTCTTTAACTTTAATATTATAAAAAATAATAAATATCCAATTTTAATAATATTACATTTTATTTTATTTTATATTAAAATATTATTTTATAATTAAATATATATCCGCAAAATATTAATATTAAAATATATTATATAAAAAATATATTATTACTTTTTTCGTAAAGATAGTGGAGAATATAACGTAAAATTATATTTATTAAATTCCCGTTATATAATATATATTTAAAAAAAAAACAGAATTTATCTTCGAAAATATTATAAACTTTACCCGTATAATTATTCTCGTTATTTTAAACCTTTTTAAAATAATTTATAATAATTAAAAAATATATCTTATTAAAGATTTATATTAAAAAAATGTTATAATATATTTATATTTATTAATTATTAATAAGTATAAAAACTTATCTTATTAAACTATTTATTAATATAAATAATAAAGTTATTTAAAAAGAAAAATTGTAGTTTTTTATAAGTTAATTTCTTCCATTTATTTTTGCGTTTAAAGAAATTGCTATTATTATATACGGATTATTTAATAGTAATTTAAATAGTTTAAATACATTTTTTACCATTGTTATAAGAATTTGCCTTTATATAAAACCAACGTTATATTTAAAATTATATCTTAATTATTTTATATATATTAAGATATTGTAAAAGGCGTTGGTTTATAAAAATAAGTTAAAAAAAAGCGTAACCGTTTCTTATGGAACCGAAAGAAAAGAATATTGCTTATTAATCAAATATTACCTTAATACGGATAATTTAATATCCTTTAAAAAATTAGCTAAATTATATCGTAATGAAAATTAAAAAAAGGTTATAAAATAAAAATAATGGTTAAAAAAAAAGATAAATAATGATTTTTAATTATTAAATTATAAGTAAAATATTAAAAATTAACAAAAAATTGTTAAAAACGAAAAGTAAAGGTAATATTACATATAAAATAAATAACGTATATAAAAAGCGGAAAAGGGATAATTTAATAAAAATTATATTAAAAAACAAGGTTTAATTTATATATATAATTACTTAAATCGGCGTTTATAAATTAAAAATTGTTAATTATTGTTATAACGTAATATATATATATATATATTTGTGTATTAAAATAAACCAATCCTTTTTTAATATTATATACGTGATGGTTAAATGACTTATAAACGTGTTATAACGTTTTACGTCTTTAATCAAAAGGAAGTTATACCTATATACCGTGCATTATATAAGGAACGAATTTCCTTTGTTCCTTTACCATAAATAGCTCTTTTTTTTAAATATTAATATTATATCAATCTTATTGCGCTTGATTTATTTATTACTTGTTTTATTATTATTTCTTTACGTACATATCTACCAATATTAATCAATGTTATTAAATATTTAATAATATAAATTAATAAGGTTAAAAGAGTTATTATTATAATAATCTAGAAAAACCTATTGTAATAATATACGTAACATCAACGACTTTTTTTCCACGAGAAATATCCGCATTACTTATAATAAATAACCTATTACTTATATATAACCTTTACAAAGTACTTTTACGCTATTTTAATTTAAATCTCTTATCCTTTATATTTTTATTTTTCGTATTACTTATATCTTTAATAATATCTTAGATTTTATAAATAAAAACTTCGACGCAAACTTAAACCTATACCATTAATAATAACGCAATAAAATAAGAAAATAAAAATAAATTATTTAAATTTTTTAAACTAATTTCTAATTAAAGATTTATTTTTATACAATAGTTTAACTATATGGTAATAAAATAGAAATTAATTAACCCACGAATAACTACTTTTAAATAAAAGGCAACTTGGGTATTATTTGCGTTATTAAATTTCGAGAATATTAATAAAAACCTGATAAATATACGTATATTCGAAGAAACCATAAATAAATATTAAGAACGATTTAAAGGATTTACAATAAATAACTTTGTAACATTACTAAGATAAATACGCTTAAGATTATAAAACACATTAATAATAAAAAGTATTTATATAAAAAAATATAATATTAATCATACAAAAGCATTTATTAATTTTATAATGTTACATAAATTATTAATATAATATACCAATAAATTAAATATAATTAAACGGAAATAGTTAAATATATTAATATAGAAAATATTTATATATAATATTAATAAAAGATTAGTTTATTTTAACGTATAAACCTATACACATATTACATTATAATAATAATTAACAATTTTTAACCTATAAACGCTAATTTAAGCAATTATACATATAAATTAAATCTTATTTTCTAATATAATTTTAATTAAACCATCTTTTTTCCATTATTAATATATATTATTTATTTTATACGCAATATTTTTTCCGTTTTTCGCCTTTAATAATCTTTTATTAATCTTTAATATTTTACCTTTAACTTAATAATTAAAAACTATTACGCACCCCCCTTTTTAACTACTATTTTTTTTACATAACTTATCTTTAATTTATATTATAATATAACTTAATTAACTTCTTTAAAGGATATTAAGTTATTTATATTAAGATAATATTTAATCAATAAAAAACATTTTTTATTCCCTAATTTTATAAAGAATTAACGCGCCTTTTTTTAGCTTATTTTTATACGTTAACGCCTTATATAATACCTTAATATATATAAAATAATTAAGGTATAATCCAGTATATAACATTAACTCCACACAAGGGTAAACTTTTACAACGGTACCAAGAAATATACTTAAATTATTTAAACCGCCACCAGATGGTTTTTATATAATAGCGGCAATTTCTTTAAACACTAGAATAAATAAAAGAAATTAGCTTATAAAAAGTTACAATTTTTCCTTTTAAATAATTCCATTACCTATACCGGTAAATAATTTAATAAAATAAATCCTTATATTTATTAATAATTAATAAGTATAAATATATTATAACATTCCTTTAATACAAGTTTTTAACAAAATATATCCTTTAACCATTATAAATTATTTTAAAAAAGCCTGAAATAATGAAAATAATTATATAAATAAAGCTTATAATATTTTTGAAAATAAGTTCTAATTTTTTCTAAATATATATTATACGGCAAAAATCCGACAAACGCAATTCCATATAATATTTTTTACTATTTTTGCAAAAAAAGCAGTAATATATTTTTTACATAACATATTTTAACATTAGTATTTTATAAACATATACTTAACTATAAAACGATATTTTAATATAAAATAAAATAAGATGTAATATTATTAAAATTGGATATTTATAACTTTTTACAATATCAAAACTAAAGAAAAGAATAAAAGGAAGTTAAATCTAGAAATATTATAAGTTATACTCGATAAATTATTATTATATTAACATATTTTAAGATAAAACTTTAAAGGAAAGCAATAACTTATTGCAATTATTTATTAAATATACCGTATCGTCTCCCAATTGTAATACGCTTTATTTACTTTATTATATTAATTCGAAAACTTAATAGGTAAATTTCGTACTTTAATAAGTATTTACGAGAATTTAAAAGGCGTACAACAATATATAATGGAAAAAAGTAATAAAGATATTGATTAATATTATACGAAACGAAAGTACCATCGAATCGATAAAAGTGGAAGATACCAAGTTAAGAAAGGGTTATAAAATTAGAAAAAACGTTATTAAGTATATAAAAAGGAAGGATATTAATCTACCAAATATTTTGAAAAAAAATAAAAAGAAATCAAAAATTAATGGAAGGTTAAAAGGAAATAAAATAAAGGAAAATACGTTATATTTTTAACTGATTATAAAGGTATCGAGGAAAAAAACTCGAAATTTGATAATAATAAAAATAACGTTTAAATTTTTAAAGTAAAAGAAGGTAAAACTAAATAATTCTTAATTGCTACTTATTTAACAAATTAAACGTATTAATATTAAATTGTCTTTTATTATTTCCCCTTTAAAAAACCTTAAAGTAATATCTTTTTTATCTTAAACCAATACGCTAAAAACGTTTTTTAAAAAATTATTCCCAATATAAACATAACGCAAATATTTATTGTAAAAAAAGAATAATATTAAATATTTATACAAAACTTCCCCGAACGTAAATTAAAAATAAATAATAACCAAACGGATAAAATAAATATTAAATTTAATAATAAATCCTTTATTAAATTATTAAAAATAATTACGGTTAATATTTCTTTTAAACCAATTAATTTTTATATAATAGAATTAAATATTTTATTTCTTTTATATTTTAAAGATATAAATTATTTAGGAATATATTTAAATAATATTACTAACCAATTAATCGAAAAAAGTGGAGTAATTATAGCAGTTATGCGTAAATAAAGATATCCGTGATTTTATTTCAATAATATAATTTATTTCACGGAAACAAAACTACAACACTTATACTCCCGTTTTAACTACTTATTTATAAGCAAATTATATAACCTATTAAATAAAGCCGGTTATAATATTAATATTAATAATATCAAAAAAATTAACAAATTTTATTACTATTATTAAATAAAAGGTAAAATTTTCTAAAAGTTTAAGTTTAATTTAAAAAACTTTAATATAAATTTTAATTACGAAATAATTACCAATATTATATATTTTAATAAGCAATTAATATTATACGTAATTAACATAATTATAAGTTTTTAAACAATATGATTTATAAAAATTATTTCGATTAAAAAAATATGGGAAACCTTTAAATAATATTAAATAAATACATATTTCAAATTCCTTAATATTATTACCTATAATACCAGCACTAATTTTAATAATATTAAATTTAAGAATAAAGTTTATATTACCGGCGTTATTTATTATTAAATCTTTATAAAAATTTATTAATCTATTAATAAAATTAAAGAATATCATAACTTTATATACAAAACTTATAAAATTATAACCGATAAACTTTAAGGTTTTAATTTAAAGATATTTTAACTTTAAATGGCTATTAAAACAATAAATAATATAATTAATCTAAATAATCTTGTATTTATCCTTTTAATTTTTAATATTTATCTAAGAATTAATATGGATTTATTATTAATTTTTACGCAAACCTAAAAAATATAAATAATTTAAAAGGCAATAATAAAGGTTAAGAAAATTAAAATACAACGTTTAATCAAAAACGCCATAAATATAAGGAATAATTTTAATATTTAAAAAATACTATTTATAACATTTCCGATAAAAAGCAAAATATTAATTTACCGAAAAAAAAAAAAATAAAAAAACCTTTATAAAATTATTACAATTATTAATAAAAACGTAATTATTATTTTTAATATTTCCGGCAGCATATTTATATTTAAAAATATATATATAAAATCTTATATTAAACCAAAGAAAAACCTTATAAAGGATAAAAAATTTATAATCAAATTATTTAAATTTATAATTAATTTAAACAATTATAAATTTATTTTGGAAGAAAATTTAATATATATTAATAAATTTTTATATATTACTTTATTATACTTTATTTTTAAAGAGTAAAATAATTTTAACCTAATATTAAAATTATAGGTTAACGAAAAAATAATTGCGTTAGGTAAATCTTATAAAACGTTTAATTTAAAAGAATTAAACATTTTATTTAAAAAAAGTATTTTATTATCCGAAATATATAATACGATAATATATTAAGAAATAATAATATTTAAGTCACAAATAATTCGAGAAATTAAAACCAAAAATATCCTTACGCTATACGAGAAGTCATAATTAATAATTTAAAGATATAATAATTTCGATAAAGAATTTATTATGACGTACATATTTATTATTTAAAAAGTTAATTAACGCTTTATTTTATTGTTAACTTTTATATTTCAATATTAAAAGATAAAGGTTATAATTAAAAATATTATTATAACTTATACTTAATTAAAAATACCAATATAAAAAATAATTTATATACGTTTATTAACAAAATTAAAAAATAAATATTTTAAAGGAACGTTATTATATATTATTAAATCATTATATGGTTTTACGAAATTAGGTATATATTAATTTAAAACTTATTTATATTATTATTAAAAAAAATTATATATAAAATTATTAATTTTTAATTTTTATTTATTAATTGTAAATTTAAAATCCTTTAAATTAATTGGTTTATAAACGGATAATATTTTTAATATTGATATTATGGAATTTTTAATTATTGAAAATAAAATATTAATTAAGGTAAGAATTAAAGTACGCCTTTAAAAGATATTAAATAAAAAAATCGAAGATTTTAATAACTTATAAATTATTGTTTATAATAAAAACTATAAGATTATTACAATATAAAAAAATTAAGTTAAGAAATTTAAATTTATAAATAACCAATCACCGGATATAGTTAAAAGATTTATAAAGTAAAAAATTTAAAAAATATATATTACAGTTATTTATTAATCCGAAACCGTTTTTAATTATTTTACGATAACTTAATATATTAACCTTAAACTTAAAAAAACAAAAGTTTTTAATATTAAAATTAAATAATAAATAAATAATTAAATATAAAGGTTAAAATATATTGAATTAAACCTATAAAACTTACGCGTGTACGTTTTTATTAACAAATTATTTATAAATAATAAGAATTTAAATTCATAAATCAAATATATTATTATTTTAAAAAATAAAGAAACTATTAACTAAAACAATAAAATTCGCGTTATTAAAAATATTATCTATTAATTATTTATTAAATATAAGCAAATAACTTATAATATATTTGTTAATAAAATTTATAAGATAATTTAAAACTTTAATATTAACTACATCATTTATTATATAATTAATATTATTCTTAAACGTTTATCTTTACCTAAAACCCCTTTCGTTTTATATACCAACTCTTTCTTCTTATACCAATACTTAATGTAAATGGATAATACTAATAAAAAAAGGCTAATAATTAATTTAATAACGTTAAAATAATTGTATAAAAATCAAGAAATAAATAATATTTATTGGATATATAACACTTGCAATCTTACAAACGCTATAACGAAGGCTACTTTAAATAAAATAATGAAAAATTTAATGGAGGATAACTAAATTAACTTACAACTAGAAGGATAAATAAAACATAAAAAAAGTAATAAATTCGCAATTAATTAATTGCAAAAAGAAAATAAAATAAATAATAATTAAATAATTCATAAACATATTATAACGTTTTACGTCTTTAATTAAAAGGAAGTTATACTTATATACCGTGTATTATATAAGGAACGAATTTCCCTCGTTCTTTTACCATAAATAACTCCCTTTTTAAACATCAATATTATACCAATCTCATCGTACTTGATTTACTTATTACTTGCTTTACTATTATCTTTTTACGTACGTACCTACTAACAATACGGATATTTTTTATACCAACGCATTTAATTATCTTTACTTAATTATATTTAATTTATTAATATTTTATATTAATAATTTACGTAATATTATAAAATTAATAAATATTTTTATATAATTAATATTATACCTTTTTATATAAACACTTTTTATTATTATTACATTTTATAATCCCGCGTATATTTATTTTAATAATGTTATAAAATCATTTACCGTAAATTCTTTAAATTGTTTTTAATATTTATTTATTATTTCTTTAAACATACGTACATTTATTAAAGTTTTATTAATATTTTTAAAGTTTAATAACGTAAATAATATTTAAGTTGTTTTTTACTTAAAAATAATTATTCTTAAGTTAATTAATTTTTATTTTATTATTATATAATTAAATTATTATATAAAGGTAAATCTTTAATTAAAAATTAATTTAAAAAGTTTAAATAATTTATTTTTATTTGTTATTTTATTATGTTATTATTAATAATATAAGTTTAAGTTTGCGCCGAATTTTTTACTTATAAATTTTAAAATATTATTAAAGATATAAATAATATAAAAAATAAAAATATAGAAAATAAAGTATTTAAATTAAAATATTATAAAAATATTTTGTAAGGATTATATATAGTTAAATAGTTATTTGTTGTAAATAATACAAATATTTTTTATAAAAAAAAATTGTTAATATTGCGTATATTATTATAATAAATTGTTTTAAATTGTTATAATAATGATTTTTTTAATCTTATTAATTTATATTATTAAATATTTAATAATATTGATTAATATTAATAAGTATATATATAATAAATAACGGTAAAGTAAATAATAAGTAAATAAATGTAATAAAATTAATATAATATTAATATTTAAAAAGGGAATTATTTATTGAAAAAGAATAAAAAGGATTTATTTTTTATATAATACAAGGTACATAAATACGTCCTTCCTTTGATCAAAAACGTACCACGTCATAGTACGTTTATAAGTCATTTAACCATTAAAAATTGGTTTATTTTAATACGTAAATATATATATATATTACGTTATAATAATAATTAACAATTTTTAATTTTTAAATATTAGTTTAAATAATTATATATATAAATTAAACCTTATTTCTTAATTTAACTTTAATTAAATTATCCTTTTTTTGCTTTTAATATACGTTATTTATTTTATATATAATGTTACTTTCGTCTTTTACCTTTAATAATTTTTTATTAATTTTTAATATTTTATTTATAATTTAATAATTGAAAATTACTACTTATCCCCTTTTTTAACTACCACTTGTATTTTATAATCCCTTTTTTACCTTTATTGCAATATAATTTAATTAATTTTTTTTAAAAAATATTAAATTATCCGTATTAAGATAATATTTAATTAATAAATAATGTTTTTTTTTTTTAATTTTATAAGAAATTATCGCGCTTTTTCCCGACTTATTCTTATAAATCAATATTTTATATAATATCCCAATATATATAAAATAATCGGGATACAACTTTATATATAACGATAATTTTATATAAAGGTAAATTTTTATAATAATACCGAAAAATATACTTAAATTATTTAAACTATTATTAAATAGTTCGTATATAATAATAACAATTTTTTCAAACGTTAAATTAAATAAAAAGAATTAATTTATAAAAAGTTACAATTTTTCCTTTTAAATAACTCCATTATTTATATTAATAAATAATTTAATAAAATAAACCTTTATATTTATTAATAATTAATAAATACAAATATATTATAATATTCTTTTAATATAAATTCTTAATAAAATATATTCTTTAATTATTATAAGTTATTTTAAAAAGGCTTAAAATAATAAAAATAATTATATAAATAAAGTTTATAATATCTTTAAAGATAAATTTCGATTTTTGTTAAATATATATTATACGATAGGAATTTAATAAATATAATTTTACATTATATTTTCCATTATTTTTACAAAAAAAATAATAATAATATATTTCTTATATAATATATTTTAAAATTAATATTTTACAAATATATACTTAATTATAAAACAATATTTTAATATAAAATAAAATAAGATATAATATTACTAAAATTGGATATTTATTATTTTCTATAATATTAAAGTTAAAAAAAAGAATAAAAGAAAATTAAACTTAAAAATATTATAAGTTATACTTAATAAATTATTATTATATTAACATACTTTTAAATAAAATTTTAAAAGAAACTAATAATTTATTACAATAATTTATTAAATATATTATTTTATTTTATAATTATAATATATTTTATATATTTTATTATATTAATTTAAAAATTTAATAAGTAAATTTTATATTTTAATTAATATTTATAAGAATTTAAAAAATATATAATAATATATAATTAAAGAAAGTAATAAAAACGTTAATTAATATTATATAAAATAAAAATATTATCATATTAATAAAAAAAAAAGATATCAATTTAAAAAAATATTATAAAATTGGAAAAAACGTTATTAAATATATAAGAAAAAAAGATATTAATTTATTAAATATTTGAAAAAAGAATAAAAAAAAGTTAAAGATTAATGGAAAATGAAAAAGAAATAAAATAAAAGAAAATATACTACATTCTTAATTAATTATAAAAATATTAAAAAGAAAAGCTTAAAATTTAATAATAATAAAAATAATATTTAAATTTTTGAAATAAAAAAAAGTAAAATTAAGTAATTTTTAATCGCCAATTATTTAATAAATTAAACATATTAATATCGGATTATTTTTTATTATTCCTTTATTAAAGAATTCGAAAATAATACCTTTTTTATTTTAAATTAATATACCAAAAATATTTTTTAAAAAATTATTTTTAATATAAGCGCAATATAAATATTTATTACAAGAAAAAAATAATATTATACTTTTATATAAAACTTTTTCAAACATAAATTAAAAATAAATAATAATTAAATAAGTAAAATAAATATTAAATTTAATAATAAATTTTTAATTAAATTTTTAAAAATAATTATAGTTAATATCTTATTTAAGTTAATTAATTTCTATATAATAAAATTTAATATTTTATTTCTTTTATACTTTAAAAATATAAATTATTTAAAGGTATATTTAAACAATATTATAAATTAATTAATTAAAACGAATGGGATAATTATAACAATAATGCGTAAATAAAGATATTTATAATTTTATTTTAATAATATAATTTATTTTATAAAAATTAAATTATAAATATCTTTATTTACGCATAATTGTTATAATTAGCCCATTCGTTTTAATAATATTAAAGAAATTAATAAATTTTATTATTATTATTATTAAATTAAAAATAAAACCTTTTAAAAATTTAAATTTAAATTATTAAATTTAAATATAAATTTTAATTATAAAATAATTACCAATATTATATATTTTAATAAGCAATTAATATTATATATAATTAATATTATTATAAGTTTTTAAATAATATAATTTAAAAAAATTATTTTAATTAAAAAAATATAAAAAATATATAAATAATATTAAATCGATATATATCTTAAATTATTTAACATGATTATTTATAATATCGACACTAATTTTAATAATATTAAATTCAAGAATAAAGGTTATATTATAAATGTTATTTATTATTAAATTTTTATAAAAGTTTATTAATTTATTAATAAAGTTAAAAAATATTATAACCCCGTAGGTAAAATTTATAAAATTAAGGCAATTAATAATATAATAAATTTAAATAATTTCGTATTTATCCTTTTAATTTTTAAAACTTATTTAAAAATTAATATAAATTTATTACTAAATTTTATATAAATTTAAAAAATATAAACAATTTAAAAAATAATGATAAAAGTTAAAAAAATTAAAATATAATACTTTATTAAGAATGTTTTAAATATAAGAAATGGTTTTAATACTTAAAAAATATTATTTATAATATTCTTAATAAAAAGTAAAGTTTTAATTTATTAAAAAAAAGAAAAATGAAAGGATTTTTATAAAATTATTATAATTATTAATAAAAATATAATAATTACTTTTAATATTTTTAATAATATATTTATATTTAAAAATATATATATAAAACTATATATTAACTTAAAAAAGAATCTTATGTAAGATAAAAAATTTATAATTGAATTATTTAAATTTATAATTAATCTAAATAATTATGACTTTATTTTAAAAAAAGATTTAATATACGTTAATAATTTCTTATATATTATTATACTATATTTTATTATTAAATAATAAAATAATTTTAATTTAACATTTAAATTATAAATTAATAAAAACATAATTGTGTAAAGTAAATTTTATAAAATATTTAATATAAAAAAGGTTTATATATATTTATTAATAGAATTAAAAAATAAATATCTTAAAAAAATATTATTATATATTATTAAATTATTATACAATTTTACAAAATTAAATATATATTAATTTAAAATTTATTTATATTATTATTAACAAAAATTATATATAAAATCTTTAACTTTTAACTTTTATTTATTAATTATAAATTTAAAACCTTTTAAATTAATTGATTTATAAATAAATAATATATTTAATATTAATATTATAAAATTTTTAATAATTAAAAATAAACTATTAATTAAAATAAAAATTAAAACATACTTTTAAAAGATATTAAATAAAAAAATTAAAGATTTTAATAATTTATAAATTATTATTTATAATAAAAATTATAAAATTATTATAACTTAAAAAAACCAAATTAAAAAATTTAAACTTTTAAATAATTAATTTTTAAATATAATTAAAAGATTTGTAAAATAAAAGGCTTAAAAAATATATATTACAACTATTTATTAATTTAAAATTACTTTTAAGTATTTTATAATAACTTAATATATTAAATTTAAATTTAAAGAAATAAAAGTTTTTAATATTAAAATTAAATAATAAATAAATAAATAAATATAAAGGTTAAAATATATTAAATTAAATTTATAAAATTTACGCATATATATTTTTATTAATAAATTATTTATAAATAATAAAAAAATTATTAATTAAAATAATAAAATTTGCGTTATTAAAAATATTATTTATTAATTACTTATTAAATATAAACGAATAACTTATAATATATTTACTAATAAAATTTATAAAATAATTTAAGACTTTAACGTTAATTATATTATTTATTATATAGTTAATATTATTTTTAAACGTTTTTCTTTACTTAAAATCTTTTTTATTTTATATACCAACTTTTTTTTCTTATATTAATATTTGGTATAAATAAATAATATTAACAAAAAAACATTAATAATTAATTTAATAATTTTAAAATAATTATATAAAAATCGGAAAATAAATAATATTTATTAAATATATAACATTTACAATTTTATAAATGTTATAACAAAAGTTACTCCAAATAAAACAATAAAGAATTTGGTAAAAAATAATTAAATTAATTTATAATTAAAAGAATAAATAAAACGTAAAAAATAATAAATTTATAATCAATTAATTATAAAAAGAAAATAAAATAAGTAATAATTAAATAATTTATAAACGTATTATAATGTGGTACGTTTTTAGTTAAAAAAAAAACGTATTTATATACCTTACATTATATAAAAGGATAAACTTTCCTCGTTTTTCCTTAATAAATAATTCCCTTTTTAAACATTAATATTACACCAGTTTTATCGCATTTGTTTACTTGTTACTTGCTTTACTGTTATTTCATTACGTAAGTACTTACCAACATAAATAAAAATAAAAACAAATGATAAATAAAGTAAATGTAATAAAATTAATATATTATTTAATATTTAAAAAAGGAATTATTTATTTAAAAAAAAACGAAAAAAACTCGGTTTTTATATAATATAAAGTACATAAATACGTCTTTTTTTTAATTAAAAACGTACCTCGTCATGGTATATTCATAAGTCATTTAACCATTAACCTTATTATTATATAATTAAGTTATTATATAAAAATTATTATTTAATTAAAAATTAAGTTTAAAAATTTAAATAATTTGTTTTTATTTTTTTATTTTATTACATTATTATTTATAATATAAGTTTAAATTTACATTAAATTTTTTACTTATAAATTTTAAAATATTGTTAAAAATATAAATAATACAAAAGGTAAAAATATAAAAAATAAAAATTTAAATTAAAATATTATAAAAAGGATTTATAAAAATTATATATAATAAAAGAATTATTTTTTATAAATAATAAAAATGTTTTTATAAAAAAAAATTGTTAATATTATATATGTTATTACAATAAGTTCTTTTAAATTATTATAATAATAACTTTTTTAATTTTATTAATTTATATTATTAAATGTTTAATAACATTAATTAATGTTGGTAAATACATACGTAATAAATAATAATAAAAATAAGTAATAAATAAAATAAATGCAGTAAAATTAATATATTATTGATATATAAAGAAAGAATTATTTATTAAAAAAAACGAAAAAACCTCGTTTTTTATATAATGTAAAATATATAAATACATCTTTCTTTTTAATTAAATACGTATTACGTTATAGTATTAAATAAGAAGTAAATAACTCTTGTAAAATATAGTTTATTATTTTAATAGTTTGATTTTTAAAAGAGGTTTTAAGTTATTAATGAAAATATTATATTTTAATTTATAAGTATAAATTTAATTAATTAATAAATAAGAAATAAAATTAATAAAATAAAATTAATATAAATTAAAGATTAAAATCATTATATAATTATTAATTAAAGGTTAAATATTTAATATAATAATGTTTATATATTTATTTTTATTTAATTAAATAAATAAAATGATTTTAAGATTTTAATATAATTTGGGAAATAAAAATTACATAATAAAATGTTTTATAATTCAGTTAAATAATTTTATATTTATTTAATATTTTTTAAAATTAATAATATTAATATTAATAAAGTAATTTCAATAAAAAAATAAATAAATATAAAATTTATAAATTATTTTAATAACGGTATAATTATTAATAATTAATTATTGATATTTATATTTTTTATTTTAACAATTTTTACTTGTTTTTTAATTTTTAATTTTATTTGTTTTATATAGTTTTTAACTTAATTAATAATCTTTTAAAATTTTAACTTTATTTTTTTAAACTATTTCTTAAATTCCTTTTATTTTAACTATTTTATTAAAAAATTAAACTATAATTAAATAGTAATAATTTTATATATATTAATAATTTATTAATATAATATAAGAATTTTGTATTTATATTAATCCGTGTTATATAAATTAAAATTATATAAATAACACTTATTTAAGTTTATTATAAATAAAAAATCTTTAATAGAAATATTATTATTATTAATAATTAATTTAATTAAATATTTTAAAATCTTAAATATATTTAAAATTTTAATTATTTAATTTGTAAATATAAAAAGTTTAAAAAGTTTAACTTTTATAATAAAAGTTTTAAATTAAGATTTATTTTTGATTATTAAACCTTTATTCTTTTAAAAAAATATTAATAATAATGATTTAATAAATGGATTATTAATTATTTTAATATTAAAATATTTTAAAATAAAAATAATATAATTTTTTAATAATATATATAAATCTATTTTATATTTAATTATATTAAATAAAATTTTTAATTATTATATAATTAAATATAAAATAAGTTTATATTAATAATTATATAATTATTTGTTTTTTTAATTGGTTATATTAAATAGAATTATTTTTTTAAATTTAAAAGTAAAATTTTAATTTTTTAAAGTTAACGTTAATTATTTTTTAATATAATTCTTTTATTATTTAAATTTATTATTAATTATATTAAATATATAAATATAGTTTTATTTAAATATATAAATTGCAAAAAAATAATAATATAAATTTCCGATTATTTCTTTTATTTCTTTAGGATTAATTAAATTAATATATATTAAAAATGCCATTATTTTAACCCGTTTTTCAAAAGACCTTTTTATTTCTATATTAAATCTTTCGATAATATTATAATTAAATATTTAGTTTAATATACGTTTATAATTATTTATATAATTAAAAATGTTAATTATTATTAATTTTTATAAAGTTATGATTTATTTAATATAAAAGAGTTTTTTTTTATATAATTAAAAAATATAAATAAATTTAAAAAATTATTTCCATTTTTATTTAATTTTATCAATTTTCGATAATAATAATTAAATATTAAATAAATTAACAAATTTTATACTTAAAAATATAATCTTATTAATTATAATTATACAAAAAAAGTTAATATTAATATCTTTTTTTAATTTAATATAATATTATTATAAATAATATTTTTAAACGTATAAATTATATTATACTTTTTTTATTATTAATTAATTATTTTAACTTTAATGAAAAAAATTAAATATTTTAACAATTAAATAAAAGAAAATATTAATAATAATAATATAATATGTTAATATAATACAATAAAAGAAATTTAAACTATTTTTAAAATAAAGAATAATTTGATTAAAATAATAATATATTTTTAAATAATATTAAAAGAAAGAAAATTAAATAAAAGGAAAATAATGTAATAATTAATTCTGTTATATTATATTTTAAAACTTTATTATTAAAGATTAAATAATTATAATTAATTAAAAAAATCAATAGAAGATATTATATATATTTATACATTTTAATGGTTTTTTAATATAAAATAACTACTTTAATACGTATAAGTTATATAAATTACCTTTTCTTTTTAAGTTTTTGTGAAATATTTTTCCCTTTCTTGTTAAATAATTTAATTTTAATTTTTATAATTATTTTAATTTAAATCATGATTATTTAATTAATTTATTTTAGATTTTTGTTTTTTTATTAATATATTAATGATATTATATTATTTCTTAATAACGTAATATTAATTATAATTATTTAAAATCTTTATATTTACTTTTATTACAATATTATTTTCTTTTATTCTTATTAATAATATTACATTTAAGAATTAACTATTATTTTATTATTTTATCGTATGTTTTTTTTAAATCTTAATATTTTTATTAACTTAATTAATAATAATAATAATAATAACAATAATAACTTTAATAATATAAATAAATAAGCGTAATTTCTTAATTAAATCTCATCTTATATATATATAATATTTTTTAAATAATTTAATTAAGTTAAATTTATAAACAATTAATCGAATCGCGTCTTTTTACGCATTAAATAACGATATAATTTTCCTTTTATATCATTCGATTTTAAATCATTTAAATTAATACCCATATAATCTTTATATCTTTTTTTCTTTTCCATAAATATCTTAATGACAATTTAAGATTTTAACTATTAAATCTTTTTATAATTATCTTTTTAAAATTTAAAAAAATTTATTTTTATTAATATTAAATTTTTTGAATTAATCCCTTTTATAACTAATCAAATAGTCCATTTATTATCTTTAAAGTTTACAAACTTTTAATAACTTTAATAATTTTATATAAATAACTTTAAAAATTTTTTTTTTACTTTTTTATATTTTGTTTCTTTTAAAGTATTTTATAACATATTTATTAATATTTAAATTTTTATTAATTAAATAAGGTTTTTATTAATTATATTATAATTGATATTTTTAAAATATATTTATATATTTCAAGATATTATATAAAAGTATAAGATTATTAACTTTTAAAAATTCCTTTTTTATTTTATACGCATTTCGTTAATTATTCCTTTATATCATTATTTAACGCTTTTTAATAATAATTTAAGCAATATAATTTATATCCATTAATTTTCGTTTAATTATTTAAATATATATAATAAGCAAATCTTCTTTTATATTAATTCCTTTTTAATTTAATACTTTTTATAATAAAATAACTGTTTTAATTAAAAAAAATAATAATTATAAATAGTTTTATAGAAATTCAACTTATTAAGCTTAATCGTAATCCTATCGGCTTATATTATTCCATTTAAATATTAAATTTATTTTTTATTAATATTATTAATTATTTTTATAAATTTAAATTTAATTGATTTACAATTAACTTTTATTTATCTTTATATTTATAAAAGATAAAGTGGTTTTATAACTTTTTTAATCTTAAATTCCATATAAGCTTTTATAATTTAATCTTTAAATTTTAAATATTTATTTATTTTAATTTTTAATAATTAATTATATTATAAAATTATTATTTCTTTTATAAATTTTACCATTTTATCCAAATTTACTATTTTTAAAAGTATTATTTTTAAATAATCCAATAATTGTTTTTATATTTTAATAATTACTTTATATTCGAAGTTATTAAGTATATATTATATATTAAAAATCTAATAAACTAAAATAGTATTAAGGTTAAAATAATTTGTTTTATTTAACAATATCTTTTAATTAACCTTTTAACGTTAAACGTAAGTTTTTATTGTTTTTACTATATATTTATATATCGTTTTTTAATAATATATATTAAAAATACGTTAATACATGAAATCCCAACCCTTATAACCATATTAAATATATAAATTAATAATAAAATTTTATATCATAAATCTATAATTAATAACTTATCAATTTAATTAATTTTTCCACCTTTTTTCTTAGAAAATTTTTCTTAATATAATATATTTTAAAACTTTATTTTTAAACTCAAATAAAAATTTTTAAACGTTTTTTATTTAATTAATTAATAAATATTTTAATAGTTTTAATGTTATAAAATATCAAGTAATCTTTTGAAATTTAATATTTTATTTTTTTATTAATAATAATATAATTAATTACAATTTATTTCATAAATTATTATTATATATTTAAACCTTAAAATTAATTAGAAATAACGTAATTATATTAAATTGTATATCGATAAAGTCATCGAAATTCTTTTCCCATTTTTTATTTTTTTAATTAAAAAAGTTATTTAGTTTTTTTAATAATATATTTACTATTATATTACATTTTCTTACAATATATTTTATTTTAAAATCAAATATTTTAATATAAACAATTTATTATAATAATATAACGTTAAATAAATTAAAAGAATTATTATTTAATTAAAAAATTAAGATTTTTGTATTAATTTCCAATAAAAATCGGATTTTATAAAGATAATTTTTATATTATTTTATTATTTTTATAACTATAAAACATTTTTACTTTATACTAGTATATTTTAATTTAATTTCCTTTTATATTTTTAATTTATAATAAAAAGCTTTAAATTGTTTTAATTATTAAACTATTTTATTATTATTCCTTAATTTTAATCAAATCCATTTTATTTTAAATACTATTTAATAATTAAACTTATAATTAATTATAATAAAATAAAATAAACTTATAAATATTTTCTTTAATTTATTTATAACTTGAATTTAAGGTATTTTTTATATAAATGATTTTTTTTTACGTAGTAATTTTATTAAAAATAATATTTTTATAATATAATTTTCGATTTATATATAAAAATATACCGTTAATCTTAAAAATAATTAAATTTATATTATATTTTTATACATATTTTATTCGAAGATTTTTAAAACTTTAATTTTATTAAATAAATAATTATTTAATCCGTAAATATCATTTATAATTTTAGTTTTTTTAAATTTATAATAACTTTAATTAATTTAAAATTTACTAATATTTTATTTAAATCTTTAATATATTTAAATATAAATTGTTAAATTCTTAAATAAACTTCTTAATTATTATATTTAATATTTAATTTTTTTTACGTTAACGTTATCAAAAAACGGTTTATAAATATATAAAATTAAATTAAATAATACATAATTTTTAACTTTTAAAAAATAAACAATTAAATTCATTACTTTTATTAAAATTATCGTAAATTTGAGTAATTCGAGTAAAGTCGTAAATATTATTATATTTTAATTATAAATAAATAAATTCAATTAATTATACTTTAAAAATAAATCCACACATAAAAATATTATATAAATTAAAAGTTCCTTAACAAATATATCGTAATCTTTAAATAAAAATGCATTTTTAATTCTTTAAGCGTTTAATTTAATAATAAAATTAATTAATTATAATTTACCATTTTTCTTTTTAATAATAAATTAAATATTTTAATAAGAATTATAACTTTCTTTAAAGATTTTTATTTTATTTTTATTTTATAAAATCTTAATTATATAATCTTTTAACAATATTAAGATTAAAATATTTTTAATTTACTAAATTTTATATTATTATATTTTAATAATATAAAGAAATATAATATTTTTTTTAATATTTCTAAACTTATTAAATCTTTATATTAATATTTTTTTTAATAATATAAAATTTTAATAAATACTTTTTTTTTAATTAATAAACTTTATATCTTTTAATTTAATAATTAAAATTTTAAATCGTTTTAATATTAAACATATTTTTTTAAAATTCTTTAATAAATTTAAAAGTAATATTTTAATATAAACTATTTATTTTAAAAAAATTAAAACTTTTAATATTTTTTAAAGTTTTTTTTTAATATATCTTTTTTTTAATTTAATAATTTAAGGAGAATTAATTCGTTAAATAAAATATTATTTATAAATTAAACTTTTTTAAAACTTATTTTTATATATTATATTAATTAAAACTATTTAATCTTTGTTATAATATTAAGCTTTTTACTTTTTTCTTTATAATATTTAAAGACGTTTTATAAGATTTTTATTATAAATATAAAAAATTCTTTGTTAAATAATATTATTTTAACTTTTTTGTTTTTTTTTTAAATTAAATACATAACTATTTTTAATATTTTAATTTTTTTAATTATAATTTATAGATTTTGTATTAAAAATGATAAATATATTAATTTAATTATAAAAAAACAAATCATATTTTTTAATATTAATAATTTTAAGATTAAATTAATTTAACCTTAATTTCTCACTTATATTTATTGAAATTAAATTTTTTTTAGTAAATATTTTATAAAAATAATTATTAATTAATTATTGGTTATATAAATTAAACATTATTATGTTGTTCATTAAGCTTTAATTATTAACGGCTTTTATTTTTTTTATACGTAATATAATTTAACAAAATCGTCGAAAAATTAATTATTTAATATTTATATTTAATAATATAAATTAATAATAATAAATTTTGATTTATTAACTACATTAACTTTTTAATATATTTTAATATTAAGATTTAAATTAAATCGTTAAATCTTTTATAAATAAAATTATTACGTTATATAAATAAATTATAATTTTAAACGTATAATTATATTATAATTAACAATTTAATTTTTATATTAATTATTTTAATAATTAAACTTTTATTATTATATAATTTAATTCTAATTATTAATTTAAAATATAATTTAAAATATGCTTTTAAATTATTTAATAATAAAGGTTTTAATTTTATTTTTACTATTTATTTATAAAACGTTTAATCTCCATAAATAAAAACATATATAATTTAATTTAAAACTTAAAAATATTAATGCAATTAACGCTAATATTTACATCTTTTTAAACTTATTCTTTCGAGATTTTAATAAATAAAATTAATATAAATTTTTAATTAAAAATTTTTTTAATTCATTTTTAATAAATTAATTTATTAAATTTAACCATAAATTTAATTATTTTATCTTATATTATATTAAATCATTTCTTAACGTTTTTAATAAACTTTTTTTTTTAAAAAAAATATAACAATTTCTTTAATATATATATTCGAAATTTTTATTAAAATAAATCCTTTAAATTTAAACCAATTAATACTTTTATCCTTTTAAAATATATTTATATTTAAATATTTAACTTTAATTATTTTACCATTTAAACCTTTTCTTTTACTTAATCGCATTAAGATTAAATAATAATTTCTTAAATTAATTATCGAATCTTTTTTTAATAAGTCCTTTAATTCGTACAATCCCATCTTTAACAACTATTTTAAAAAATTAACTATATTTAATTCAAAAATATTATTAATAATGTTTAATTTATTTTTACTTGTAATAATATAAATATTTATTACGTTAATTATATTAAATTAAATTAAATTTTTAACGGCTTAATTTATAATAATTATATTTATAATAATTATTATTTCTTTATATTATTTTATTATATTTTAATTCTTAATCTTATATTATAAAGTTGTAAGGTTGTTTATTTTTAAAGTTATTTTTTTTTAAGTAATATTTAAATTTTTTCTTCGTAAAAACATTGCTAATATTTTAATTAAAAATATACTTATAAATAATAATATTAATAGGTTAACTGTTTCGTTTAATTACTTATTATATTTAATTTAAAATATTTAAATTTTAAATTAAATTTAATTATTTAATAAACTTATAATATAAATATTGTAATTTTTATTATAATATAAAAAATCATTTATATTTATGATATAAAATATAAAACATTTAAATAATATATATTTTGTATAAGTATTTCTTTAAAACTTATAAAATTAATAAATATTAAATAAATAATTAAATATAAATAAAAGTAATAATTTAATTAAATTATAACCTTTTATATAATAATTAAAAAGTTATAACTATTTGTAAATTATATTTTAATTAATTTTTAAAATATAATTTAAAAAATAAATATAATTATCTTATATTATAATATAAAACAATATTATTAATATATCTTTTATAATAGTTAATTTTTATTTAATTTAATTTATAATAACTTTTTATATATTAATTTATATATTATTAAAACGTTTTATTAAATTATTAATTGTTAATAATTTAAATTTATTTTTAATAAAAATCTTTAATTATATAAAATTATTAAAATTATTTCTTTAAATTTATTTTAATAATATTTAAAGTGAAATATTATTATTGTTTTAATTTTTAAATTTAAATAATTTTTTAATTATAATAATAATAAAATAACTTAACTGTTTAATTAACCCAATTATAAATTATATTTTTAATTTTATTAAAAACAATACTGTAAATATTTATAAAATATAAATTAACATAATAAGTAATATTTTTTAAAATATTAATTTAAATTTAATTTAAGATTATTTTAATATAATTGTTTAAATTAATAATTTAAGTTATATTTAATTTAATATTTAAAAAATAATTGAATAAAATTTAATTAAATTTATTAATTTAACCAAATTTTTAATCGAGATACTTTTATTAAAATCTTTAAATTTAAACTTATATAATTTATATTTGTTGGAATGTAATTACGTAAGGATAGTCACGTGGTAACACGTGACTATTCTCCACACACAAAACACCAATCTTTAGCATACACAATAAAAGAACAAGAACAAATACAACAACAAGAATCAAAAACGACATCTTTAACGATAGCCTTATTTTAATATCTCTTTATTCCCTTATTTCTTTAATCCTAGTCTTCCCACAATATTAATTTAAATTATATATAACAAATTTCTTTTTAATAAAATTTAATTTTAATTTTAAATAATAATATCAAAAATAATTTCTTTTAATTTTTTTATGTATATTTTAATTTATAATTTATAATAAAAAATTTTTAATATAATCTTAATTAAATATTTTATAATAATAAAGAATTTTATTAACGTCTTTTAACTATTATATAATTTTTAACTTATTAAATAATTTAGTTTTATAATTTTAAAAGTTAAGTAATATAATTTAATAATACGACAGTAATAATTTTAAATTAATTAATGGCGTTTAAATAACCAATTAAACTTAATTAATAAAATTTATTATTAAATTATAATTTAAATTATTTTTCAAATTAAATAGTTAAGTTTATTAAATAATAAATTAAATATTAATTAATTTTCTTTATAATTATAATATAACTTTAATAATCCTTTAATTAATGGATTGTTAAAATTATATAATAAATTTAATTATTTTGATTTATTTTAAATTTAAAGATTATTTAAAGTATAAACTTTTTTAATTGTTTTTATTTTTAAATAATATACTTAAAATAGTTTTATATTTGATACATTTAAATTAATTAATATAAATTAAATTAATAATTAATAATATTTGTAATAAAGTAAGTAATGTTAATATAGTATTTTTTAAAAATAATAAATTTAATTAAATTTTAAGTAAAATTATCTTTTTTTATTTTAAAAATTATAATTTAAATTTATAATTATTAACTTATTCTTAATTAAAATTAATTTTTACAATTTAATTAATATTTTAATAAATTAAAAATATAAATAATATTTAATTTACCAAATATTATTAATAATACTTTTACCTTTTATTGTTAATATAAAAAAATCATATTTATTTTTATTTATTTAAATTTAATTAAATATTTAATTATCCTTTAATATCCTTATTTTATATAATTTATTTTAAAAATAAACAACTATTAATTTAATTTTTAATTGTATCATTTTAAGATATAATAAAATAAATACTAATAAAATTATTGTAATAATTTTAATAATTCTTTATCTTTTTTATATAAATAATTTAATTAATAATTCCTTTAATATAATAATAATGATATATAATTGGATTTCTTAATTATAAATAATTTATTAATAAAAATATATAAACATAATTTTTATAAATTTAATTTAATAAAATAAAAATTTATATTTAATTAATTATTTGTTAGTTAATTTTAAAATTAATAACCTTTATTTTTTTAATTTTAAAATTAAAAAATTAAACCGTTATTAAATAATTAAAAACGGGTTTAAATTAATAAATAATTATATTATATACTTTTTAAACTTTTTATTTTATAAATTTTTTAATTATATTTAAAGATTTTTTATTTAAAATTTTAAGTTTTTTAAATAATAATAATCTTATAAGTTTTTTTAAAAATAATAATATATAAGTTATTAAAATCTTTAGGTTCTTTATTTAATATGTTTTAAAAACATATTTTAATTAATATTTTATTTTTAATAATTAAAAACTTTCCAACGTTAATATTAAAGGTATTATTTATTTATAAACTGATAAATTTAAAAAGTTTTAAGTTTATAATTAATAAATAAAAATTAAAAATTAATAATTTTATATATAATGTTTATTAATAATAACGTAGATAAAATTTAAATTAATAAATATTAAAATTCATAAAATTATATAACAATTTAATAAAATATAATAACGTTTTTTTAAAACATTTATTTTTTAACTTAAATAATAATTATACGTAAATTCTTTTTTAAATTAATATTTTAAATTAAATATAAATTATAATACTATTTTTACTTATAAGTTTTATTTTTTAATATTAAAATATAAAAATTAAAGTTAAAGTAAAATATTAATTAACTTGTTAAATAATAAAATATCTTTTTTAAATAATATATATAATTTCTTTTCATTAAATATTTTATATAATTTATTTAATATAATTTTCCTTTTTTTAATTTATAATTTAAATATTAAAACAATTTTATTTTATTGTTTAATAATAAAATAATAATATATAAAAAATTCTTACTATATATAAAAATCTTTTTTAAAATAGATTAATAATTATAAACATTTTAAATAATATAAAATCTTTCTTTAATTAAATATATAATTTTACGTATAAATCTTTAAATGTAAATATATTATTAAAAACGTTACAAATAATAATTATATTTAAAAATTTAAAATAAATATTAATTTAATATTATTTAAATATTTCTTATATTTTTATAATTAAAATAGTTTTTATAAATTATATTATTTAAAAATTGGTAATTATATTATTATATATAATATTAATAATTATTTTATAATTAAAATTTATATTAAAATTTTTTAAATTACATTTAAACCTTTAAAAAGTTTTATTTTTAACTTAATAATAATAATAAAATTTATTTATTTATTTTATATTTTTAATATCAATATAACAATTTTATTTAATAAATCATATAATTTATTTATAAATAAATACTTGAAATAAATATATACATATATATATTATAATTTAACTTTTATAAACTAAATTATATTATTAAAATAAAATTATAAATATTTTCATTTACATATAATTATTATTGTTTTTTTATTCTTTTTAATTAATTAATTAATAATATTATTTAAATATATATTTAAGCAATTAATATTTTTAAAATATCAAAAAAATTAATCGGTTTAAACAAAAGATTAATTGTAAATATTTTTAATAATTTAAATAAAATTTTATTATTAAATTTAATATTTATTCCGTTTATTTATTTATTATAATAAAGCGAAAGAATAAACGTCAAAAGTTTAAATGCGAAAAATTGCGTTATTTAATTTTTATATACTTTATTTTTTCAATAATGGCTTTTATATTATTATAAAGTCTTAAAAGGTTTAAAAAGTATTTATTTTTTTATATAAAAACGAGGATTGGATTTATGTTTAAAGTAAGCCTTTTAATCGAGTAAATTAAAATAATTAAAAGTATTTTAACTTAAGGTTTTATTAGCTTAATGCTCGATATAAAGTTTAAAAATTAACTTGTTCGCGCTTTAGTTAAAGGCGTTACCACAAATTTAAATTACGGAATAAAAGATATATTATTTGATTTATTAATTAAAAAAGAATTTAATTTTTTTAATTTTTTTCGGGATCGGTTTACGAGTGTGTAGTCGTATTATTATAATGTGGTTTTAAAAATAAGGTATAATGTATTATAAAGCGTTTTATAAGCCGAATTTATTATAAAAATACGTTAATAAACGCTTGGCTTTTATTTAAACATATGTAAAAAAGTTTTTTTATATTAAAAACGCTAGCTTTTTTGAAACGAATTAATAATGGCTTAAGGAAAAAGCGAACGGTAAATATAAATATTTTGCTGAAAAGTGGATTATTTTTTAAAATATTATCTTTAATTTAATTTATATATAATTTAATAAAACGTAAATTTTAAAGTAAAAGATTATTTTAAAAAGCTGTTTAATTAAAAACGAAGTTAATAAAATATTTATAAATATTTTAAAATTTATTTAAGTAAGGAAAATAAATTTTATTAATTAATTTATACGAGAACTTTAATATCGACCGTATCGGCGTTATAAGCCTTATTATCTTAAAAATTTTACAAGAAATATTCTTATAAATTTGCTAAAAAAATAATATATTTATTATAAATAATGCATTTATTTATAAAGCTTATATAATTATAAATTAATTGCGTAAATAAGTAAAATCCGAAAGGATTATTTTAATAAATTAACTTTTTTATTTATTTAATTTTAACTTTATTAAAAACCTATAAAATTTATAATAAATATTTTAAATTAACTTTAATACCTTTTAATATTACCTTTTTAAATTTACTTACACGTACGGCGTTAAAGGTATAAAATAAATTTAAAGAAAAAATTTTAAATAATTTAACTTTTATTATAACTAAAAAATTAACTATAATTATTAAGATAAATGGCTAATATATTAAATATTAAATAATTATTATATATATTAAATTAAAACCTTATTTTTAAAACATTTATTTATAATTTTATTAAAATATTAAATATAAATTAACTATATAATTTAAAATTAAAATAAAAGGGTAACGGTGTAATATTTAATTGTTAACGAGGTAAAAAAACTTTTAAAGTTTATTTTTTCGAGTCATTATATATATTTTTAATTTACGTTAAATTCTTTTTTTAATAAAGATTTAATATTATTTCTTTTTTACGATAAATATTTTTTTAAGTTTATATCGAAAATAACTTTTTAAAAATATCTTTTATATATTAATTTAAAAAAAAAAGTTTACTTTTAAGTTTTTTAATAAAGAAATAATAAAAAATAATTGAATATTAATATATTTAATTTACTAAATATATAACAATTAAAAACTATTTAATTTTACCTTTTTTTAATTTAAAAATTTAAACATTATTATTATTATTATTAAACTTTAAACTCTTTTTTTTTAATATTTTTATAATTAATTAAAAACGTGATATATTTATTTTATTTTATTTTATTTTATTTTATTTTATTTTATTTTATTTTATTTTATTTTATTTTATTTTATTTTATTTTTTTATTAACCTTTAACTTTTTTTTATTTATTTTTAAAATATTTTATAAATTAATATTTTTTTTCTTATATATTTAATAACGGTTTTTTTTTAATTTTATAATATTTTTTTTAATTAATACTTTTTCTTTTTATTTAATATAATGTTAATTAACATTTTTATTATTTTCATTAATAATCGATTATTATATATCTTTTAAATTCTTATAAATATTAATTAATATTTATGATTTATTTATTAAATCTTTTAATTAATGTAATAAAATAAATAAAATATATTACAATTATAAAATAATTAATGGTTATATAATACTTATACGAATTATAACGTGGTACGTATTTAATCATAAAAAAACGTACCGATATATTTTATATTATATAAAAAATAAATTCTTTTTATTTTTTTGTAATAAAAATCTTTTAACTTAAATATTATTAATATAATAATTTGTTTTAATCTATAAATATTAATACATATATATATTATATTATAGTAATAATTAGTAATTTTTAATTTATAAACGTTAATTTATATAATTATACGTATAAAATAAACTTTTATTTTTAACACCATTTTTATTAAACTATTACTTTTTTGTTTTTAATACGCATTATTTATGGAATAAATAATACCATTTTTTCCTTTTACTTTTAATAATCTTTTATTAACTTTTAACGTTTTATTTGTAATTTAATAATTAAGATTTATTATTTATTTTCTTTTTTAATTCTCGGTTTTATTATATAATTTTTTCTTTATCCCAATATAATATATTTTAACCAATTATTTTAAAAACAAAACTTAAATTATTTATATTAAATAATATAATTTTAATAAAGGTATTAAAATAGTTTTTAAGCAATAAATATTATTCATTTTTCTCTTTTAACCTTATATAAATTATCCGCGTTTTTTCCCCGGATTTCTTTTTTAAGTTAACATTTTATATAATACTTTAATATATATAAAACAATAAAAATATAACTTAAATTATAACTTAAAATAAAACTTTAACTTAATATAAAAGTAATTCTTTATACTAATATTAAAAAATATATTTAAATTATTTACACTAGTATTAAATACTTTATACATAATATTAATGGTTTTTTTAAAGCTTGAAATATGTAAAAAAAGTTTATAAAAAGTCATAATCTTTTTTTTTAAACGGCTTTATTATTTATATTAATAAATAATTTAACGAAATAAATTGTAATATTCATTAATAATTAATAAATTTCAATATATTATACCATTGTTTTCATTTTAACTTTTAATAAAATATGTTTTTTAATTATTATAAATTATTTAAAAAAAGTTTAAAGTAATAAAAATAATTATATAAATAAAATTTATAAGATTTTAGAAGATAAATTTAAAAAGTTTTTCAATATTTATTATATGATGGAAATTTAATAAATATAATTTTACGCCGTATTGTTTATAATTTTTATTAAAAAAGAAAATTTCTTTTTTTTAATATATTCTAATATTAATATTTCTTAAATATATATTTAATTATAAAACAATATTTTAATATAAAAAAATAAAATATAATATTATTAAAATTAAACGTTTATTATTTTTTATAATATTAAACTTAAAAAAATTACAAATTATATTTAATGAATTATTATTATATTAACGTACTTTTAAATGAATTTTTAAAGGAAAATAATTATTTATTATAATTATTTATTCAATATATTATATAGTTTTATAATTATAATATACTTTATTTACTTTATTATATTAATTTTAAAATTTAATAAACAAATTTTAAATATTAATGAATATTTTTAAAAATTTTTAAAATATATAATAATTTATAATTAAAGAAAATAATAAAGACGTTAATTAATATTATATCGAAAAGAAATATTATTATATTAATAAAAGCAGCAAATATTAGTTTAAAAAAGTATTAATTATAAAATTAGAAAAAGTATTATTAAATATGTAAAGAAAAAAGGATATTAATTTATAAAATATTTTAAAAAAGAATAAAAAAAGTTAAGAAGAAATAAAATAAAAGTAAATTTATTACGTTTTTAATTAATTACGAAAATATCGAAAAGAAAAGCTTTAAAGTTAATAATAATAATAATAATATTTAAATTTTCGAAATAAAAAAAAGTAAAATTAAACAACTTTTAACTATTACATATTTATCAAATTAAATAAAATAATATTAAATTATTTTTTATTATTTCTTTATTAAAAAATTTAACAATAATGAAAAAAACTTTAGATTAATATATGAAAAATATTTTAAAAAAGATTACTTTCGATATAAACGTAATAAAGATATTTCCGGTAAAAAAAATAATATTAAACTTTTATTAAAGATTTATTTAAACATAAATTAAAAATAATTAATAATTAAATATTTTAATTAATAACGAATTTTTAATTAAATTTTTAAAAATAATTATAATTAATATTTTATTGAAATTAATTCATTTTTATATAATGGAATTTAATATTTTATTTTCTTTATATTTTAAAAATATAAATTATTTAAATATATATTTAAATAATATTATTAATTAATTAATTGAGAAAAATAAAATAACAATGGTATTTATATGTAAATAAAATAACAATGGTATTTATATGTAAATAAAAATACTTATAATTTTAATTTAATAATATAATTTATTTTACGAAAATTAAATTATAACATATACATATACGTTTTAATTATCCATTTATAAATAAATTATATAATTTATAAATAAAGTTAATTATAATAGTAAACAAATAAAAGAAATTTTACCATTATTATTAAATTAAAAACAAATTAAATTAAAAGTTTAAAATTAATATAAAAGTTTTAAACATAAACTTTAATTATAAAATAATTTTAAATATTATATATTTTAATGAATAATTAATATTTTATATAATTAATATAATTAATACTTTTTAAATCATATAATTTATAAAATTATTTTAATTAAAAAAATATAAGAAATATTTAAATAATATTAAATTAATATTTAATTTAAATCTTTAAATATTATCATTTATAATATTAACATTAATTTTAATAATATTAAGTTTAAAAATAAAACTTATATTATAAATATTATTTATTATTAAATGTTAATAAAAATGTATTAATTTATTATTAAACGTAAAAAATATTACGGTTTTATTTATAAAATTTACAAAATTATAATTAATTAATAAATTTTAAAACTTTAAGTTAAAAATAATTTAATTTTTTTTCCGAAAGATTATTACGTTTATACATTTTAATTAATAAAGATTAATTATGTAAAAACTTTTACATAATTAATAAATAATTAATAAATTAATAAAACTTAACGTATATTACGTAACTTTTTAACTATTTATCACGTAATAAACTTTTTATACGTTATAAGCTTATGTATTATATGATTTTTTTTATTGTATAATTTATTTATTATAACATAATTTACTTTTCATTACTTGACTTATTTTTTATTACGTGACTTTTATTTTTTAAATTTTATAAAATTTTAAAATTATTTTAATTTTTTTAATTACAAATATATAAATATTATTATATCGAATATTTATCCTTTAATTAATAACTATCTTTTTATTTAAATCTTTAATTTATATTAAATTTATTTTATTACTTTTAACTTTTAATTTATTAATAAATTAAATTTTTATTTATAAAGTAAAATATAATTTTATTATTAATAATTAAAAGCTTTTTTTTAAATTTAAATTATTAAAGTATTAAATTAAATTTTACAAGAATTTTTTATCGTTTATGTAATTGCAATTATTAGGAAATTTAAACTTATACTTTTAATTTTAAAAATATTAATAATAATTAATTTATATAAATGGGTTTAAAATTATAAGTTAAAAAATATTAAAAATATTATAAGAAATTTTAAAATTATTAAATATTAATAATAAATTAAATATTAAAACTTTATTTAAATATTTATTAATTAAAATTATTTAATTAAAAAAGCTTTTAATAAAATATTAATTATATATTTAAATATATTAAAATATTAATAATATCTTTAAATATATTAAAATATTATTCAAATATTTATATAATAAAATAATATTAAATAAATTATAAAATATAATAAAATAATTATAAAAAATAATAATTAAAATATAATTAAATATTAATATTAAAAGCAATTAAAATTAAAATTTATAATTATATTATTATATTTTATAATTTATTTTTATATTAAATCTTTAATTATAATTCGTTTTTTATATTAATAAATATAATAATATAATTAAATGTTAAATTAATAATTATTTATTTTTAAAATAAATTATATAAAGATTTTAAAATGATTTTATATTTTTAATTAAATAAACATATAAATAATATTAAATCGAACATTTATTTTTTAATTAATAATTATACCATTACTTTAATTTTTAATTTATATTAATTTTATTTTATTAACTTTTACTCCTCGTTTATTAATTACTTAAATTTATACTTATAAATTAAAGTATAATATTATTATTAATAACTTAAAGCCTTTTTAAAAATCAAGTTATTAAAGTAATAACGTAAAAAACAAGTTAACGGTTTACACAAGTTAACGGTTTAACCGAAAATATAACCAAAAATCAACATTTTCCAAAGTTCGTAACTTTACAAAATTTTAATTACAACTTTTTTAATTTTAATATATTATATTTAACTATACATTTAATTTATAAAATATATAATTACGTATAAACGTAATTTATATATATTGTCGTTAAACCGTTAATTTATATAAACCGTTAACTTATTTTTTACGTTAAATTTTATTTTATAAAAGTCTTTTACCTTTAATTTAATATTTAATTAAATATTAATAAATAAATAAATAAATAAATTAAAAAGAATTATTAAAAATATTTAATAAATTAAATAGTATTTATATTTTTAATTTATTAAGATATTAAATAAATTATAAACATTAATTTTAATTAAAAATAAATTAATAATAGTAAATTTAAATTTAAATTTTTACGTTAAAAAAAGTAATTTAATTTAAAGTTTAATTAAATTTATACTTTTTAAAAATTATTATATTTATATTATTTATTTATTTACAAATATTATTAATTAAATTGTTTTCGATAAATAATCGTAAGTTTTTAATCCGTTTTATAAATTTTATATTATATAAAAGTATATATTGTTTAAAAGCGTAAAAAAGGTAAAAGTTAAAGGAAATTAAATGTAAAAAAAAAAGCAAAATAATTATTTATATTTCTTTTTAAAAAAATACGTTTGAATTTTTATAAATTAAAACGAAAGTTATTTTATAAACTTTAATAAAAATATTATTAATAAATACGTACGTAAAGTAAATAATAATAAAAGTAATAATAAATAATAAAATGTGTAAAATTAATATATTAATAATGTTTAAAGAAAAAATTGTTTATTTAAAAAAAAACGAAATAAACTCGTTTTTTATATAATATAAAATATATAAAGACTTTTTTTCTTTTCGTTAAATACGTACCACGTTATAATACGTATAAATGTCATTTAAGCATTAAATATATTTAATTAAAACGCGAAAAGGTAAAAAGTATAATTAATAAAATATAACGTAAAAAACAAGTCAACGGTTTATACAAGTTAACGGTTTAACCGAAAACATAATTAAAAATCAACATTTTTTAAAATTCGTAACTTTATAAATTTTAAATTACAACTTTTTTAATTTTAATATGTTATATTTAACTATATATTTAACATGTAAAAAACGAAAAACATTATAAACCATTATACGTTATTATACAAAAATTATTAACATTTTCGGATTTATTTTTATGTTTTTTATTTTTATTTAATTGAAAAAGATAAAACAAAATTTAAAAAAAATATTATTAATATTAAATATTAAAAGTATATTTAAATTTAAAACCCGATTTTTAATGCGACTTTTATAAAGTAAAGTGCACGGTTACGCATAAACGTAATTTATATATATTTTCGTTAAACCGTTAACTTATATAAACCGTTAACTTGTTTTTTACGTTAATAATAATATAAAAAAAGTTTAAAATAAATAAATTACGTAATAAAAAGTTAATTAAATGGTAAAAAAACTAATCACGTAATAAATAATTAAAATAAAAAGATTAAAATATTTATTTTTAATATTAATATTTAAAATGAAAATTAAAATTTATTAAACGCTTTTTTTTATGTATAATTTAACTTAATATACATTATAAAAGTTTTAATAAAAGTATATTAATTAAAATTTCGATTAAATTAATAAATCAAATTTAAATTATTAATTAAAATAATTATATTAAAATAATATTTTAAAAATTAATATTTAATATATTAATATATTTTTATATATATATTTAAATTGATTTTGTTATTAAAATTAAAAATATAATTTATAATTAAATTTTTTAAATTTAAAAATTAAAATAATAATAATATTTTGCTTTAAATATTATAAATGTAAATTTGAAAAAATAACTTTAACAACTTTTAATAATTAAAGATTTTTATAAAAATAAATGTAAATTATTAATAATTAATAATTTAATAAAACGTTTTAATATTATAAAAATAAATATATAAAAAATTATTACAAATTAAATAAAGTAAAAATTAATTATTATAAACATTATATTAATAATATTATTTTATATTATAATATAAAATAATTATATTTAATTTTTAAATCGTGTATTATAAATTAATTAAATTACAATTTACAAATAATTAAATTGTTTTAATTATTATATAAAAAGCCATATTTTAATTAAATTATTACTTTTATTTATATTACATTATTTATTTAATATTTATAAATTTTATAAATTTTAAAAATATATATATATATATATATAATATATATTATTTAAATATTTTATACTTTATATTATAAACGTAAACAACTTTTTATATTATAATAAAAATTGCAATA
Organism: Daldinia concentrica; assembly: GCA_902805455.1. Classification (NCBI taxonomy): domain Eukaryota; kingdom Fungi; phylum Ascomycota; class Sordariomycetes; order Xylariales; family Hypoxylaceae; genus Daldinia; species Daldinia concentrica. The sequence continues at coordinate 16,313 of CADCSW010000048.1, read as the reverse complement.
TTTATATTATATTTTAATGAAATAAATAAAATTTAATTTAAAACTTAAATATTTTAAATTAAATATAATAATTAATTAAATAAAACGATTAATTTATTAATGGTATTATTTATAAATATAATATTAATTAAAATATGCGTAATATTTTTATAAAAGAAAACGTTAAATATTATTTAAAAAAAATTACTTTTAAAAATAAAAGATTTTATAGCTTTATAATAAAAAAATAAAAATTAAATTATAATAAAATAATATAAAACGATAATAATTAAAAAGATTTTAACGGATAATCGCAAGCTTTTAATTTATTTTATAAATTTCTATGTTGTATAAAGGCATATATTCCTTTAAGGCATAAAAGGGGGTAAAAGTTAAAAAGAATTAAAAGTAAAAAAAGGTATAAAATAATTATTCGTATTATTTTTTCGAAAGATACGTTTAAACTTACGTAAATTAAAACGGTGATTACTTTATACGCGTTAATAAAATACATTTAATTAACACGTATTATAATTACGATTAATAAAAAAAATACGTTTAATTAAAAAGCGGAAAGTTAAAAAATATAATTAATAAAACATAAAAACGATACGAGGTAAACTTAAAAAATGTAAATCACGTAATAAAAAATAAATTACGGTAATAAAGTCACGTAATAAAAAGTAAATCACGTGGTAAAAAGTAAGTTATATCGTAATAAGTTTATTACGTAATAAAGAAATTATTACGTAATGGAAAAAAATGTTACGTAATAAGAAATAAATTACGTGGTAAAAAATAAATTACGTAATAAATAAACTTATTACGTATAAAAAGTTAATCACGTAATAAAAAAGTAATCACGTATTTAATAATTAAAAAGTCACGAGGTATACGTTAAGTTTTATCGGTTTATTAATTACTTATTAATTATTTAAAAAACTTTACGTAATTAATCTTTATTAATTAAAAAAGTTTAAACGTAATAATTTTTCGAAAAAATTAACGTTAATGTAAAAAAAGAATTAATAATTTATATAAATTAACGGTTTACATTTTAAAACTTATTAAATAATAATATTTATAACTTAATTAAAATAAATTAAAAATTTTATTAAATTTTATTATTAAATGCTTTTAGTTTTATTTAATAAAATTTTACGTTATATTTTATATTATTACATATTTTATAACGTTATTAATTTTATGATTATTTTATTAAATAATTATTTTTAACTTTATTACTTTTTTTTTCTTTTAAATAAAAAGTTTCTTTTTTTATAATTATGTGTTTTTTATTTATTAACGTTTAAAAAAATATTTATTTTATTTTTTAAAGATTTAATATTTTTATATATTAATTTATATATTATTTTATTTTATTTATTAATAATTTTAAAACTTTTAATTAAAAAGTTAAATTAATAAATAATAATTTTATTACGTATAAAAAACATTATAAATAAAGCATAAAAATGAAAATTAAAACTTTTATTATTAAATAATTTAAAAATATATTTAAAATCATAATTTATTTATATAGTATAATAACTTAATTTAAATTTTAATATTAATATATTAATGATATTTAAAAAAAAAGAATTGTTTATTAAATAAAAACGGGGAAAAATCGATTATTATATAATATAAAGTATATAAATACGTTTTTATTTACTTAAATATATATTACGTTATAATATATATAATTATTATTTAATTATTATTTATTTTATTTTTTTTTCGTAATTAATTAATTATAAAATTATTATTTCTTTTATCTTTTATTTATCTTTTTAATTATAAATTATTTTAATTATCTTTTATTAAATCTTTTATTTTTCTTTTAAAATTAACTTTATTATAACCTTTATAAAATTGTAAATATTATATATTTAATAAATATAATATATTTTTGTATTTTTATATACTTATTTTAATATTATTAAATTAATTATTAACTTTTTTTTGTTAATATTTCCCATTTATACCAAATATTAATATAAAAAAACAAATTAAAATATAAAATAAAAAACATTTTAAACAAAAAAAAAACTACTTAAAATTAATATTAATAATATAATAATTGATATAATTAATATTAAAATTTTAAATTATTTTATAAATTTTAATAATAAATATATTATAAATTATATGTTTATATTTAATAAATAATTAATAAATAATATTTTTAATAATATAAATTTTTATTATTTTAATTAATAACTTTTTTATTTTTTAAAATAATAATATATTTAATTTATAAATTTAAATTTCTATTATTGAAAAATAATTTCTTAATAAAAATATATAAATATAAATTTGATAAATTTAATTAACTTTTTAAGATTTAATTTTAATATTAAAATATTTTAAATTTTTAAATTTAAAATTTATTAATTATAATTTTATAAGTTTTATAAATAAAGCCGTAATATTCTTTACTTTTATTAATAAATTAATACATTTTTATTAAAACTTAAGAATAAATAATATTTATAATATAAACTTTATTTTTAAACTTAATATTATTAACGTTAATATTAAAGTTATAAATAATAATATTTAAAATCCAAAATAAATATTAATTTAATATTACTTTAATACTTTTTATATTCTTTTAATTAAAATAATTTTTATAAATTATATTATTTAAAAATCAATAATTATATTAATTATATATAATATTAATAATTATTTTATAAGTAAAATTTATATTTAAATCTTTAAAAAGTTTTATTTTTAATTTAATAATAATAATTAAATTTATTTATTTCTTTAATATTATAAATATTAACGTTATAACCGGCTCTATTTAATAAATTATATAATTTATTAATAAATATATAATCGAAATAAATATATATACATTAAAATTTAAATTTTATAAAATAAATTTTATTATTAAAATAAAATTATAAATATTTTTATTTATATATAATTACTATTATTACTTTATTTTTCCCACTTAATTAATTAATAACGTTATTTAAATATATATTTAAATAATGTATATTTTTAAAACATAAAGAAAAAGAATATTTAATTTTATTATATAAAAATCAATTAATTTAAATAAAATATTAACTATATTTATTTTTAAACATTCGATTAAAAGTTTATTATTAAATATAATATTTATTTTACTTATTTAATTATTATTTATTTTTAATTTACGTTTAAAGAAATCTTTAATAAAAATTTAATATTATTTTTGATTATAATAAATATTATTATAACGTTTATATTAAAGATAAGTTTTAAAAAAATATCTTTAATAAATTAATTTAAAATAACAAATATATTATTTTTTAATTTTTTAATAAAGAAAGTAATAATAAATAATTTAATATTAATATATTTAATTTACTAAATATATAACTATTAAAAAATTACTTAATTTTATCTTTTTTTATTTTAAAAATTTAAATATTATTATTAATATTATTAAATTTTAAACTTTTTTTTTTCGTAATTAATTAAAAATATGATATATTTGCCTTTGTTTTATTCCTTTTTAATTTTTTACTAATCTTTAACTTTTTTTTATTTTTTTTCGAAATATTTAATAAATTAATATCTTTTTTCTTTATATATTTAATAACGTTTTTTTATTTTTATAATACATTTTTAAACTAATATTTTTTACTTTTATTAATGCAGTAATATTTCCGTTTAATATAATATTAATTAATATTTTAATTACTTTTTTTAAGTAAAAATTATTATAAATCTTTTAAACTTTTATAAATATTAATTAAAACGTAAATCTTTTTTAATACATGTTAAAATTAATATAATAAAATATATTATAATTGTAAAATAATATAATATATTTAATAAATAATTATAATAAATTATTATTTTCTTTTAAAATTTTATTTAAAAATATATTCGTATAATAATAACTTATTAAATATAATTTATAATATTTTTAAATTTAAATCTTTTTTAAATTCTTTTTAATTGTAATATTATATAAAATAATAAACGTTCGATTTTAACAATATTATATTTAATAAATTTTTGTTGTATAAGATATATTTTTTTTAAAAAAAAAGGGAATTTATTTTCGGAAGTATTACAAATTTTATTTGATGGTTAAATGACTCATGAACATACTATAACGTGGTACGCTTTTAGTTAAAAGGAGGACGTACTTATATACTTTACATTACATAAAAAACAAATTCTCCTCGTCTTTTTATAATAAATAATTCCCTTTTTAAACATTAATATTATATCAATTTTAACGTAATTATTTTACTTATTACTTATTTTACTATTATCTTTTTACGTACGTATTTATTAATATTAATTAATATTATTAAATATTTAACAATATAAATTAATAAAGTTAAAAAAATTATTATTATAATAATCCGGAAAAACTTATTATAATAATATATATAATACCAATAATTTTTCTTTTATAAAGATATTTATATTATTTATAACAAATAACTTTTTAATTATACACAATTTTTAAGAAATATTTTTATAATACTTTAATTTAAACATTTTATTTTTTACATTTTTATTCCCCGTAATATTTATATTTTCAATAATATTTTAAAACTTATAAATAAAAAGTTTAACGCAAACTTAAACCTATATTATTAATAATAAAGTAATAAAATAAAAGAATAAAAATAAATTATTTAAACTTTTTAAATTAATCTTTAATTAAAAACTTATTTTTACGTAATAATTTAATTATATAATAATAAAATAAAAATTAATTAATTTAAAAACAATTATTTTTAAATAAAAAGTAATTTAATTATTATTTATATTATTAAACTTTAAAAATATTAACAAAAGTTTAATAAATATACATACGTTTAAAAAAAATAATAAATATGTTAATAAATACGTACGTAAAAAAATAACAGTAAAGCAAGTAACAAGTAAATCAAGTGCGATAAGACTGGTATATTATTGATATTTAAAGAAGGAATTATTTATTGTAAAAGAACGAAAGGAATTCGTTTTTTATATAATATATAATATATAAATACAACCTTTTTTTAATTAAAGACATAAAATGTTATAGTACGTTTATAAATTATTTAACCATTATTTATTCTATTTTTTTTATAATTAATTAATTATAAATTTATTACTTTTTTTATATTTTACTTATTTTTTTAATTATAAATTAATTTAATTATTTTTTATTAAACTTTTCATTATTTTATTTAAAATAGTTTTTATTATGGCATTTACGAGGTTATAAATATCGTATATTTAATAAATATTATTTATTTCTTAGTTTTTATATAATTGCTTTAATATTATTAAATTAATTATTAACTTTTTTTTATTAATGTTATTTATTTGTATTAGATATTAATATAAGGAAAAAAAATTGGTATATAAAACGAAAAAAGCTTTAAATAAAGAAAAGCGCTTAAAAATAATATTAATTATGTAATAAATAATATAATTAATATTAAAACCTTAAATTATTTTATATATTTTATTAATAAGTATATTATAAATTATTTGTTTATATTTGGTGGATAATTAATGAATAATATTTTTAATAACGTAAATTTTGTTATTTTGGTTGGTGATTTCTTTATTTTTTAAAATAATAATATATTTAATTTATAAATTTAAGTTTTGATTGTTTATAAATAATTTATTAATAAAGATGTATACGTATAAATTTTATAAATTTAATTTGATATATTTTAATTTTTATATTTAATTATTTATTTATTATTTAATTTTAATATTAAAGGTTTTTATTTTTTTAAATTTAAAATTAATATATTAAATTATTGTAAAATAGTTAAAAATAATTTTAAGTTAATAAATAATTATAATATATATTTTTTAAGTTTTTTATTTTATAAATCTTTTAATTATATCCGATAATTAATTATTTATAAATTTAATTTTTTTAATTTAATTTTTTTAAATTATAATAATTTCGTAATTTTTATTATAAACGATAATTTATAAATTATTAAAATCTTTAATTCCTTTATTTAATATTTTTTAAAGGTATATTTTAATTCTTAATTTAATTAATGCTTTATTTTTGGCAATTAAAAATTTTATAATATCAATATTAAAAATATTATTTATTTATAAATTAATTAATTTAAAAGGTTTTAAATTTATAATTAATAAGTAAAAATTAAAGGTTAATAGTTTTATATATAATTTTCTTTAATAATGGTATAAATAAGTTTTAAATTAATATGTATTTAATTTTATAAAATTATATAATAGTTTAATAATATATAATAATATTCCTTCGAAATATTTATTTTTTAATTTTGTTAATAAATATATATAAATTTTTCTTTATATTAATATTTTTAATTAAATATAAACTATAGTAATATTTTTGATTATAACCTTCATTTTTTAATATTAAAACATAAAAGCCAATAATAGAATAAAATATTAATTAATTCTTTAAATAATAAATACGTATATTATAATAAATTCTTTATTAAAATCACCGTATTTTTAAACCATTAATTATGACTTTTCGTATGACGCAAAGATATTTTTAACTTTAATTTCTTAAATTATTCATAATTTAAATATTATTATTCTTTAATATATTATTGTATTATATATTTCGGGTAATAAAATACCTTTTTTAAATAAAACGTTTAATTTTTTTAAATTAAACGCCTTATAAAGTTTACTTAATGTAATTATTTTTTCGTTAACTTATAACTTTAATATTAGGTTAAAATTATCTTATTTTTTAAAAATAAAATATAATAAAATAATATATAAGAAATTATTAACATATATAAGATTTTTTTTTAAAATAAATTTATAATTATTTAAATTAATTGTAGATTTAAATAACTTAATTATAAATTTTTTGCCTTTTATAAAATCTTTTTTTAAATTAACGTAAAATTTTACGTATATATTTTTAAATGTAAATGTATTATTGGAAATATTGGAAAAAATGGTTACGTTTTTATTAATAACCGTAATAACCTTATAAAGGCCTTTTTATTTTTCCTTTTTTCAATAAATTAAAACTTCACTTTTTATTAAAAATATTATAGATAACATTTTTTAAATATTAAAATTATTCCTTATATTTAAAACGTTTTTAATTAAATATTATACTTTAATTTTTTTAACTTTTATTATTACCTTTTAAATTATTTATATTTTTTAAATTTGCGTAAAAATTGATAATAAATCTATATTAATTTTTAAATAAATATTAAAAATTAAAAAGGTAAATATAAAACTATTTAAATTAACCGTATTATTTATTACTTTAATTGTTATTTAAAGTTGAAATATTTTTAAATTAAAGTTTTAAAATTTATTAATTATAATTTTATAAGTTTTATATACGAGGCTATAATATTCTTTAACTTTATTAATAAATTAATAAATTTTTATAAAAACTTAATAATAAATAACGCTAATGATATAAATTTTATTCTTAAATTTAATATTATTAAAATTAATATCAACATTATAAATAATAATATTAAAAAATTTAAAATATATATTCATTTAATATTACTTAAAGATTTCTTATATTTTTTTAATCAAAATAATTTTTATAAATTATATCATTTAAAAATCCATAATTATATTAATTATATATAATATCAATTACTTATTAAAATATATAATATTAATAATTATTTTATAATTAAAATTTATATTAAAATTTTTTAAATTAAACTTAAATTTTTAAAGAACTTTACCATTTATTTAATAATAATAATAAAATTTATTAATTTTTTTAATATTATTAATATTAATATTATAATTAACTTTATTTAATAAATTATATAATTTATTTACGAATGGATAATAAAAATAAAAATATAAACGCTATAATTTTATTTTTGTAAAATAAATTATATTATTAAAATAAAATTATAAATATTTCCATTTACACATAACTATTATAATTACTTTGCTTTTTTTAATTAATTAATTAATAACATTATTTAAATATACACTTAAATAATTTATATCTTTAAAATATAAAAAAAATAAAATATTTAATTCTATTATATAAAAATTAATTAATTTAAAAAAATATTAATCGTAATTATTTCCAATAATTTAATAAAAGATTTATTATTAAATTTAATATTTATTTTACTTATTTAATTATTATTTATTTTTAATTTGCATTCGAGAAAACCTTATATAAATATTTAACACTATTCCTTTTCCATAATAAACATTTACATTACGTTTATATTAAGAATAATTTTTTAAAAAATATCTTTAATATATTAATTTAAAATAAAAAAAATATTACTTTAAAGTTTTTTAATAAAGAAATAATAAAAAACAATTTAATATTAATATATTTAATTTGTTAAATAAGTAACGGTTAAAAATTATTTAATTTTACTTTTTTTTACCTTAAAAATTTAAACGTTATTTTTATTATTATTAAATTTTAAATTTTCTTTCTTTATATTCTTATAATTAATTAAAAATATAATATATTTTCTTTTATTTTATTCCTTTTTAACTTTTTATTAATTTTTAACTTCTTTTTATTTCTTTTTAAAATATTTAATAAATTAACATCCTTTTTTCTTATATATTTAACAGCGTTTTTTCCAATTTTATAACACTTTTTTAACTTGATATTTTTTGCTTTTATCGATACAATAATATTTTCGTTTTGTGTAATATTAGTTAATATCTTTATTACTCTTTTTTATTATATATTATTATATGCCTTTTAAATTTTCGTAAATATTTATTAAAATATAAAATTTATTTATTAAATTTTTAAATTAATATAATAAAGTGAATAAAACATATTACAATTATGGGATAATGTAATATATTTAATAAATAACTGTAATAAATTATTATTTTCTTTTAAAATTTTGTTTAAGAATACGTTAGTACAATAATAACTTATCAAATATAACTTATAATACTTTTAAATTTAACTTTTTCTTATTTTTCTTTTTAATTTTAATATTATAGAAAATAATAAACGTTTAATTTTAATAATATTATATTTTATTTTATTCTGTATTAAAATATTATTCCATAATTAAATATATATTTACAAAATATTAATATTAAAGTATATTATATAAAAAATATATTATTACTTTTCCGATTAAAATAGTAGAAAATATAATATAAAATTATATTTATTAATTTTTTACCGTATAATATATATTTAAAAAAAACCAGAATTTATTTTTAAAAATATTGTAAGTTTCACCTATATAAATATTTTTATTATTTTAAATTTTTTTAAAATAACTTATAATAATTAAAAAATATATTTCGTTAAAAACTTATATTAAGAAAATATTATAATATATTTATACTTATTAATTATTAATAAATATAAAAATTTATTTCGTTAGATTATTTGCCGGTATAAACAATAAAGCCATTTAAAAAAAAAAACTGTAATTTTTTATAAATTAATTTTCTCCGTTTATTCCAACGTTTAAAAAAACCGTTACTATTATATAAAAACTATTTGATAACGGTTTAAATAATTTAAGTATATTTTTTAATATTATTATAAAAATTTATTCTTATGTAAGATTAATGTTATATATAAGATTATATTTTAATTATTTTATATATACGGGGGTAATGTATAAAACGTTAACTTGTAAAAATAAACCGAAAAAAAACGCGATAATTCTTTATAAAGCCGAAAAATAAAAGATATTATCTATTAATTAAATATTACTTTAATAAAAATAATTTAATATTTTTTAGAAAAATTAATTAAGTTATGTTATAATATAGGTTAAAAATAGATTATATAATAAAGATAATAGTTAAAAAAAAAAGATAAGTAATAATCCCTAATTATTAAATTAAAGATAAAATATTAAAAATTAATAAAAAATTATTAAAGGTAAAAGGTAAAAAGAATATTACATATAAAATAAATAATGTATATTAAAAACAAAAAAAAGATAATTTAATTGAAATTATATTAAAAAATAAGATTTAATTTATATATATAATTACTTAAACCAATATTTATAAATTAAAAATTATTAATTATTATTATAATATAATATATATATAAATTTATATATTAAAATAAATTAATCTTTTATTAATATTATATATAAATATTTTCTATACCAACGTATTTAACCATCTCTATTTAATTATATTTAATTTATTAATATATTATATTAATAATTTATATAACGTTATAAAATTAATAAATATTTTTGTATAATTAATATTATATTTTTTTATATAAACACCTTTTATTATTAATATATTTTATAATCTCGTACGCATTTATTTTGATAATATTATAAAATTATTTATTGTAAACTTTTTAAATTGTTTTTAATATTTATCTATAATTTCTTTAAATATATATATATTTATTAAATTTTTATTAATATTTTCGAAATTTAATAACGCAAATAATATCCAAATTACCTTTTATTTAAAAGTAATTATTTATAAATTAATTAATTCCTATCTTATTATTATATAATTAAACTATTATATAAAAATAAATCTTTATTTAAAAATTAATTTAAAAAATTCGAAAAACTTATCTTTATTTTTTTATTTTATTATGTTATTATTAATAATATAAGTTTAAGTTTATATTAAATCTTTTACTTATAAATTTTAAAATATTATTAAAAATATAAATAATATAAGAAATAAAAATATAAAAAATAAAAGGTTTAAATTAAAATGGTATAAAAATATTTTATAAAGATTATATATAAATAAGGAATTATTCGTCATAAATATTACAAATATTTTTTATAAAAAAGAAATTATTAATATTGTATATATTATTACAATAGTTTTTTTTAAATTATTATAATAATGACTTTTTTAATTTTATTAATTTATATTATTAAATATTTAACAATATTAATTAATATTAATAAATACGTACGTAAAGAAATAATAATAAAATAAATAATAAATAAATCAAATGTAATAAAATTAATATATTATTAATATTTAAAGAAAGAATTATTTATTATAAAGGAATAAAAAGAACTTATTTTTTATATAATGCATGGTACATAAGTACGACCTCCTTTTAACTAAAGACGTAAAACGTCATGGTACGTTCATAAGTCATTTAACCATTAAAATAAATATTAAAAATAATTTAAAACATTTATAATAAATAATTTTATAACATTATTAAAACAAATATACGCAAAATTATAAAATATATTAATAATAAAAAATATTTATATAAAAAAAATACAATATTAATTATATAAAAATATTTATTAATTTTATAATGTTACGTAAATTATTAATATAAAATATTAATAAATTAAATATAATTAAATAAAAATAACTAAATATATTAATATAAAAAATATTTATATATAATATTAATAAAATATTAATTTATTTTAATATATAAATTTATATATATATTACGTTATAATAATAATCGATAATTTTTAACTTATAAACGTTAATTTAAATAATTATACGTATAAGTTAAACTTTATTCTTTAATATAATTCCGATTAAACCATTTTTTTTTCGCTTTTAATATATGTTATTTATTCTTTACGTAATAATCCCTCCGCCCCCCGCTTTTAATAATTTTTCGTTAATCTTTAATATTTTACTTATAATTTAATAATTAAAACCCATTATTTATCTTTTTTTTTAACCATTACCTTTATTATATAACCTTTTTTTAATTTATATTATAATATAATTTAACCAACCTTTTTAAAAAATACCAAGTTATTCGTATTAAAGTAATATTTAATTAATAAATACCATTTTTTATTTTTTAACTTTATAAAAAACTATCGCGTTTTTTTTTAACTTACTTTTATAAACTAATGCCTTATATAATATCCCAATATATATAAAATAATTAAAATATAACCTTATATATAACATTAACTTTACATAAAAATAAGCTTTTACAATAATACCGAAAAATATACTTAAACCATTTAAATCGCTATTAAATAATTCGTATATAATAACAGCAATTCCTTTAAACGCTAAAACAAACAAAAAAAACCAACTTATAAAAAGTTACAATTCTTTCTTTTAAACGGCTTTATTATTTATATTAATAAATAATTTAACAAAATAAATTTTTATATTTATTAATAATTAATAAATACAAATATATTATAACATTTCTTTAACATAAATTTTTAACAAAATATATCTCTTAATTATTATAAATTATTTTAAAAAAGTTTAAAATAATTAAAATAATTACATAAATAAAGTTTATAATATTTTTAAAAATAAATTTTAATTTTTTTTTTAAATATATATTATACAACTAAAATTTAATAAATATAATTTTATACTATATTTTTTACAATCTTTGCAAAAACAAATAACAATATATTTCTTATATAATATACCTTAACATTAATATTTTATAAATATATATTTAACTATAAAATAATATTTTAATATAAAATAAAATAAAATACAATACCATTAAAATTAAAAAAAAGAATAAAAAAAAATTAAATTTAAAAATATTATAAATTATATTTAATAAATTATTATTATATTAACGTATTTTTAAACGTAATTTTAAAAGAAAATAACAACTTATAATAATTATCCATTAAACATACCGTATTATCCCGTAACTATAACACATTTTATTTATTTTATTATATTAATTTAAAAATTTAATAAAAAAATTTTATATTTTAATTAATATTTATAAAAATCTAAAAAATATATAACAATATATAATTAAAAATAAAATAAAAACGTTAATTAATATTATACAAAATAAAAATATTATTATACTAATAAAAAGAAATATTAAATTAAAAAAATATTGTAAAATTAAAAGAAACATTATTAAATATATAAAAAAAAAGGATATTAATTTACCAAATACTTTAAAAAAAATAAAAAAAGTTAAAAATTAATAAAAGGTTAAAAGTGAATAAAATAAAAGAAAATATACCACATTTTTAACTAATTATAAATATATCGAAAAAGAAAGTTTAAAGTTTAATAATAATAAAAATAATATTTAAACCTTTAAAATAAAAGAGGATAAAATTAAATAATTTTTAACCGCCGCTTATTTAATAAACCAAATATATTAATATTAAGTTACTTCTTATTACCCCTTTATTAAAAAATTTAAAAATAATATTTTCTTTATTTTAAATTAATACGTTAAAGATATCTTTTAAAAAATTATTTTTAATATAAGCATAATATAAATATTTATTATAAAAAAGAAATAATATTAAACTTTTATATAAAACTTCTTTAAACGTAAATTAAAAATAAATAATAATTAAGTAGATAAAATAAATATTTAATTTAATAATAAATTTTTAATTAAATTTTTAAAAATAATTATAATTAATATTTTATTTAAATTAATTAATTTTTATATAATAAAATTAAATATTTTATTTTTCTTATATTTTAAAAATATAAACCATTTAAAGATATATTTAAATAACGTTATTAATTAATCAATTGGAAAAAGTAAAATAATAATAACGGTTATACGTAAATAAAAATATTTATAATTTTATTTTAATAATATAATTTATTTTATAAAAATTAAATTATAACATTTATATTTTTAATTTAATTAATTATTTATAAATAAATTATATAATTTATTAAATAAACTCAATTATAATATTAATATTAATAATATTAAAAAAAATTAATAAATTTTATTATTATTATTAAATAAAAAATAAAATTTTTTAAAGGTTTAAATTTGATTTAAAAAATTTAAATATAAAATTTAATTATAAAATAATTATTAATATTATATATTTTAATAAATAATTAATATTATACATAATTAATATAATTACGAATTTTTAAATAACATAATTTATAAAAATTATTTTAATTAAAATATAAAAAACTTTTAAATAATATTAAATAAATATTTATTTTAAACTTTTTAATATTATTATTTATAATATTAATATTAATTTTAATAATATTAAATTTAAGAATAAAATTTATATTATAAATATTATTTATTATTAAATTTTATAAAGACTTATTAATTTATTAATAAAATTAAAGAATATTATAACTTTATACGTAAAACTTATAAAATTAAAATATAATTTTTAAAACTTTAATTTAAAATATTTCAATTTTAAATAATAATTAAAATGATTAATAATATAATTAATTTAAATAATTTTGTATTTACTTTTTTTAATTTTAAAATTTATTTAAAATTAATATAAATTTATTATTAATTTTAACGTAAATTTAAAAATATAAATAATTTAAAAATAATAATAATAAAATTAAAAGATTAAAATATAACGTTTTAATTAAAAAATTTAAATATAAGAATTAGTCTTAATATTTAAAAAACGCTATTTATAATACTTTTAATAAAAAGTAAAATTCTGGTTTATTAAAAAAAGGAAAAATAAAAAAATTATTATAAAATTATTATAATTATTAATAAAATATAACCATTATTTTAATATTTTCAATAATATGTTTTATATTTAAAAATATATATATAAAATTATACGTTAATTTAAAAAGATCTTATATAAATTAAAAACTTATAATTAAATTATTTAAATTTATAATTAATTTAAATAATTATAAATTTATCTCGGAAAAAAATTTTATATATATCAATAATTTCTTATATATTATTACACTATACTTTATATTTAAAGAATAAAATAATTTTAATTTAATATTTAAATTATAAATTAATAAAAAAATAATTACGTTAAATAAATTTTATAAAATATTTAATATAAAAAAATTAAACGCCGTATTTAAAGAAAATATCTTATTATTTAAAATATATAATATAATAATATATTAAAGTATAATAATATTTAAATTATAAATAATTTAAGAAATTAAAGTTAAAAATATTTTTATACTATAAAACGTTATAATTAATATTTTAAAAATATATCAATTTTAATAAAAAATTTATTATAATATATATATTTATTATTTAAAAAATTAACCAATACTTTATTTTATCTTTAACCTTTATATTTTAATATTAAAAATAAAAATTATAATTAAAAATGTTATTATTATAATTTATATTTAATTAAAAATATTAATATAAAGAAAGATTTATATATAATTTTATTAATAATTAAAATAAATATTTAAAAAAATATTATATATTATTAAATTTTTATATAATTTTGTAAAGTTAAATATATATTAAATTAAAATATATTTATGCCATTATTAATAAAATTATATATAAAATTATTAATTTTTAACCTTTATTTATTAATTATAAAATTAAAATCTTTTAAATTAATTAATTTATAAATAAATATATTTTAATTATTATAAATTTTTAATTATTATTATTAAAAATAAAATATTAATTAAAGTAAAAATTAAAAATATATTTTTAAAAGATATTAAATAAAAAAAAAATCAAAGATTTTAATAACTTATAAATTATTATTTATAAAGATTATAAAATTATTATAATTAAAAAAGCTAAATTAAAAAAAAAAAAAAAATTAAATTTATAAATAGTAAATATTAAATATAATAAAAAGATTTATAAAAATAAAAACTTAAAATATATATTATAATATTTATTAATTTAAAATTATTTTTTAATTATTTATAATAACTTAATAAATAAATTTTTAAATTTAAAATAAAAAGCTTTAATATTAAAAAAAAAAAAAATTAAATAATAAATAAATAATTAAATATAAGATTAAAATATATTAAATTAAATTTATAAAATTTATGTATATATTTTTATTAATAAATTATTTATAAATAATAAAAAATTTAAATTTATAAATTAAAATATATACTATTATTTAAAATAATAAAATTTATATTATTAAAAATATTATTTTATTAATTATTTATTAAATATAAAATAAATAACTTATAATATATTTATTAATAAAATTTATAATATAATTTAAAGTTAATATTAATTATATGTTATTTATTATATAATTTATATATTATTTTTAAATAACTTTTTATTTAAACCTTTTTTATTTTATATATTAACTTTTTTTCTTTATATAATAATATTTAATATAAATAAATAACATTAATAAAAAAAATTAATAATTAATTTAATAATTTTAAAACAATTATATAAAAATCAGAAAAATAAATAATATTTAATAAATATATAATATTTAATTAAACCTTGTAAAATGCAATAATAAAAGCTAATTTAAAATAAATTTAATAAAAAATTTAATAAAATAATTAAATTAATTTACAATTAAAAAGATAAAAAACGTAAAAAATAATAAATTTACAATTAATTAATTATAAAAAAGAAATAAAAATAAATAATAATTAATAATTTTAAAAACGTATTATAA